>JARHVA010001913.1:2652500-2717500 GCA_037957365.1 Torreya grandis
AATAATAAACTAACTTTAAAGTCATGACCAATATAATAGAGTCGAGGGATCATTATGAGGTCTCATGACCTCATATGATCCCTGAATATTAAAAATCATGTCAATATGAGAAAAAAGTGATGATATAACATTTAATAGGTTATAATTACAATCAAAACCCTTACTATAAGATATGGTATTAATAGGGCTTCACCTATTTTCCATAATCTAATAATATGACAAGCATACCAAATTCTGCCATAAAATCGGTACCAACGTTATGTTAAAAGTATACACATAGGAAATTTTTTTCCCAAAACATGTTCATATAAGTATCATTTCACACTTATTCTAGAGGATGTGAATGATTAGTTATGTAAGGAAAATCCTAGAAAATGTCTCGCATATCTATTTGTGTGTGTAGGGTCCAACATTTATTTAGAAATAAAATGTTTATAAATTACTCCTAATTCCTAGACATTCCCATACAAATATTTAAATAACTAAAGGTGTCATTTAATAAACAACGTAGCCAACAAAGGGGAAAATTTCTAGCCATAGGACAATTCAAAGACTATATTAACAAGGAGTAATAATTCAACCCTTTAGATTAAGGGTGCCCAAATCAAATTTACTTGATTTTAAGATTATTATGACAATAAATTCACAGTCTCACAAAACTCATCTCCATTATACCTTAAGACATAAATTGACTTATCCCATTAGAAGAATAATTAAGTATATCTACATCAGTATCCACCCTTATACTTAAATAAAACCTAGTTTGGATATTAAAAAGGGGATATCTATTTAATAAAAATAGATTCTAGGTGGTATTAGGATTAGAGATAACCCCAAAATGATATAAGTCTAGATAACAACTTATAATAAAAACCCAAAATTTACAGTAAGGGGAATACGTCTTTGATTGATTTTCACATTTAACTCAAGAATCAATTTTTTCAATGCACAATCATTAGGTACAAGGTATGACATATCATCATGGCATACCTAGGTTAAGTATTTCATACCACACAACAATATGAATTACTGTCTCTAAAATTGGAGGTTTTATGGAAAAATTAATTCATTCATTAAAATAACTCTCAGGAAAGTAACATGGTGGTTTCACCTTACATGGCATTCTTCAAAGGGGAGGACTTAATAAAACATAGCTAGATAATGAAACATTTACCAGGCAAAGGGTTTATCTAAATCAAATTTGGGGAAAATTATTCATATAAATAACCTTCCTTTTCCATATTATATTCAAAAAGAAAAATAACAGAATTATATAGATTTAAATCAATGATCATCATACCTTCTAGGCATATTTACTAGTTCAAATTCCAAAGGGTCTTACTTGGTGGAATATAGAATTGGATAATGACTATAGGGTAAGCAAAATGGCCCCTAGATTTTCTTGGCTATGTTTGGTTTTCTCGTACCCCCATGCCTTCTTTCTTCACTTCCCTTTATGCCTACCCTTACATCTCATTTCATTATGCCATTTTATTCTAATTCACCAATGTGTCCTTCCTTTTTTTACTTTTGCATTATTTTTCTTCTCTCTGCCTACATTCCATCTCTTTCTAGCATCTAGCATTCTTCTTATCTTCCTTTTTTGCATGTGTCTTTCTTTTTTTTCCATGTATTTTTCCACAAAACTCACCCCTCATGCCTTTTTTCTCTCCTTCCTCACCTACATTTCTTCTTAATACCTCCCCCTTTTCCATACATCCCTTTGTTATGTATATCCCCCTTTTCACTATGACATCTTTCCAATCCTTCCTTACACCTATGTTATCATTTTCCTAACTCCCTTTCCTTCTATGCTACTACTCATCCCCTTTCTCTTCCTACCTTAATTTCAACCACCCCCTGCTATACATGTTCTCTTCCCTCCAAAAATTTTCCCCTTGTGTACCTTATTCTTGATGCACTTTTCCTACATGTCTTCCTTCCACTTCTTTTCAATCTACATTTTACTCCTTCCCATATGCATCCTTCCATACTATAACTTTTCTCCCCTGCCCATACCACTCACCATACTCCTCTTTAATGAGGAGAGGGAGATAGAAATCTCTCTATCTTTTCAAAAGCATCGACCCATACTAAATTTTAACCCCCATCCTAACCATCTAGGACATAGGCCATTAATGGCCTCATTTCAATCTTTGAGCCAAAAGCCAATAAGATATAAACATAATTATCAAAAAACTAAATAATAATAATATATATTATTTAAAATGGCACTCAGTAATAACCCCATAAGATAAATAATCATCATTCAATAATATATATTATTTTAAACATTATTAAATGTCTATATGCTAAGGGATCAATTAACTAGGCCAATAGTCATTATCCAGCCACCGTGGTTAATAATTCATAAGGAAGGGCATGTTATAGGGAGGTAAGTCTGAGTAGGTCTTTAAGGGAGTCTGAATTAAGTAAAGGTGAGTCCATGAAGATGGGGTAATGAGGTGCACATGGGAGAGAGAAAAGGGGAAGTCTAAGTGGATGAAAATAATGGCAAACAACAAGTAGGAATAATAATAATATGACAAGATACAAAAGCAACCATGATAAAGTAAAATAAAATATGACTACACAACAACAACATGACTATCCATAAGAACCAACCAAAATACCAAGTTACCTATCATAATCCATCTGACTACTCAGAACCACTTCACTATCCTATAAGTTGATGCCAGCATCCATCCTAGCTCATAATCAATACCTGCAACCACTAAGTGGATCCATCAGTAGTATCTGGTCCAAAAAATTATAAAATGATAAAGAAATAATGAATTGTAATATAATATCAATTACATCAAGAAATATGTATATCACTAATGTAGAATAATAACATGATAACCACATCACTGTAGCCAAATACCATAACATCAAAATCTAAAAATATGATCTCACTAAGTAAGGGAGTGTAATAGCCATTATACACATGCTCTATATCAAAATGAAGCCCAATATTATAACATCAAAAAAATAATGTAGTCTAGCTAAGTAAAGGAGTGTAGCAATTAGCTATATGTATGCTAATTCAATTATCTAAGCATTCATGTTAAGATGCACAAGGGCATGGTCATGACATCCCCCCTGTTAAAGAAGAATCATCTCAATGATTGTATCACCAACTAAGGACCGAGTTATTCTTAGGTACTTTTTCACTTTATTTACAAAGGTTTCAACTACTTAATCATAATATTAATTATAAAAACCATCAACTTACATAAAAATAAAGAAATAGAATGAATTACACCATCTTAGTAAGATACATATAATATTCACATCTTAACTCATAAATTATTGTCACATATTATCTTAATCAAAGTTATAAAAAAAGTCATATCAACTCACCTATCATTTTATGACATTAGAAGAATAATAAGGAGCTATCATGAGACATATTGCAATAATGCTCAAACACATACCTCACTCAAGGTATAATTCCATGTTTATGATGTGAAGGTCATTTATTAACAATCAAAATAGGTACATAGCCTTGGTAACAGGGTCTAATAGCCCCAAATACATACTTATTTAGCATAAAATACCAATGACACACCATTGTTTAAACATAGTCATGAGGAAACTAATGAAATTTAGCCACCTAGATAGGAATGAATTTCCAAGTAAAACAACATCATTGACTATGGAAACAAATTTTCCATGCTTCAAAAAATGCCAACAAAAGCCTCCATTGCCTTCCAAGCACATATCTTTCAACTGAAATCTTGTGAAAGATAGGTAAATTTAACAAATTTTGGAAATTTAGATAAAGAATTTATTAGAGAACTAAACAAAAGCTAGACATCCCTCTTATCAAGAGGAGAATACACCAAAAAAACTCCACTTTCATGACATCAATTGTAATGGTACAATCCTATCAGGATTTAAATATAAAAACTAGAATTTGAACTAGTGTCTTAACCAACACACATTATGCCTTACACATAATTTAATCAACATTAATCATAGAATTCTATCACAAGATATTAACCCATTTTGAATGGTTAATTCCAAATCAAACAAATACCATTCAGGGGATAGTGCATTATCACACACTATCCACACTAAATAAAATGAGAAGCTAACCTAGGTCTTACATGCCACCCAAAGGTTTACCATATGCTCTCCAAACATATTTTGAGATCACATGATGGTTACAAAAATCAAAGTTCCACAATCATACTACACTTAACTCATGGTAGAAAAAGACAATAAATAAAAATACATGGGTACCCAAGTGTTAGAAAGGAATGCTTGTCATTGCACCAAAAGATCAACCTTTTAACGCCTAATACAAACACTAGATAAGTACCCACAGGAGGCTATTAATCCATGTCACAAATCCCTAAGGGGGATACTAGCGATTAGTCTAACAATCCCCCCCTCAGCGTTACCCAAGGGGATTCGAACCTGTGACCATGGCTCTGATACCAATTGTTAGAAAAGAATGCTTGTCATTGCACCAAAATATCAACCTTTTAACACCCGATACAAACACTAGATAAGTACCCATAGGAGGCTATTATTCCATGTCACAAATCCCTAAGGGGGATGCTGGCGATTATTCCAACACCAAGCATACAAAATAAGCCTAATTAGGACTTATAGTGTTCATTTTAAACATAGACTAGCATACTATCCAGTCATGCATAAAATAATATACAAATATATTATTACTAAAATATATGGGTAACATGTATAGCAAGCAATACCTCAATTATAACATGTCTACATGTACATGCCAACACATGCATGCATTTACGTAAGTACCTCCTTATTGATTTGCGTACACATCCTCAAAGTAGGACTAGCTAATGCTTCATAGGGCTTACACAAAGAGATTACACATAGGTTGTGTAGCAACAACCTTTTGAGAGGTAGTTAAAGGAATACTAAACCATAAGGTGACCATTATGTAGGAGGGTTCCACGATCAATATTTGGATCTTGTGGTGTACACTTTAAACGAATTAGGTATCTACCTCATGCAAAGGGGAAAAGTGAATTTTCAGCCTATGAGAGACTCCATTCCCTATCCCATACTTGATTTAAACCATTACAAATATAATGTCTTTTTACCCTTAACCTCACACTTACATCGATGCCCATAACTAGGATAATGATGCAGGGTTGCAATACATCATGACACTATACTTTGGCAACCTAAACAAGAGATTTAGACTCCCAAAACAAAAGCTATAATACATAAGTGCTCACCTTCACAATTTATATTTTAACAACAAAAGATTACATTAACACAACTAGAAGATTAGGACAACCATCTTGATAGCAAAAAATTCCACACACTTCATGGGGTTAAGTAATTTTATACCTCACAAGGCTCATACAATAAACATATAACAATGTACATGAATAAAAAAACAATGCAAGATAAATACATATCAGCTATAGGTAACTATGACAAGTTATATTACAGATCACAATAATCAAACATAAAAATTTGTGAAGCACAAGGGTCCATGAACCTATATCAGTATACTTGATGTGTAGATGCCATGCAAAAGACATCAGATACCCATCAATGGTATCATATGATTAAATCCAAAAACTCTTAACTTGCTCATGCAAGTCAATCATACTCACCCCATCAATCCTTTCAGGCTCAAGCCTCACCCTTGGTCTTCCCAAGATATCATATCTTAGCCCCATTATATGGCTTGCTCCTACAAGAAATTGATGGACATCGAGGCATTATCATAAAATTCTAACAACAAGATTATATCATGATTCAATTGATTGACTAAATCAAACATGTCAAAGGTTGAATGGAGATTCTTGTTTTAATGCAACATCGATTTGGGAAAGGGTTATATATCCAAGGCTCAAGGAGAGTACCATATCACTACTATGGGAATAACAATTCCTCATAATCAACAAGTTCAATCCGAACTTTAAATAAACATCCTTATAGCTACAGGACATATCCAATGTCTCCATAGACATCCTCATGGATCTCAAGATGGAGTCAATTTTGAACAAACATCCCCATGGGTCTATAACCACTCAACATATAGATGAAATTAACATAATCTATAATTAAAACATATGTCATAGCTTTAAAACCGATCTGTGATCATAATAAACATGCCAACACTAGTTAGCTTTACCCCTTTTAGAGTTATGAAGCCACTTGCTTCAACATGTTTACCCAAAAAGGATAATAAAATGAAGCCTAACTTAGCTAAACTACATAAGTTTTCATTTAAACATAAGTTTTCCTATTTTTAAGGGTGCATAACCACTACAACTTAGTCAACTAGGCCACAACTAGACAACAAAACCTTCTAGGTTTGCTTTAAAAGTCTATTACCTTGGGTGAGACTAATGTCTCCTTGATATTGTTGTCTAAATAAAATGGTTGTATCGTTTCCCCCAGTCACTTATAGTGACACCCAAGCCAAGCCAAAACCTATGGTCATCTACCATAGCTATCACCACAATGTCAAGGCATGAATCTTTATACATAATAATTGGTTATAATAAATAAATAAATAAATAAAAGTATGGTAGCCTTACTATCCACAAGCAACTCACCCCATGGAGACATGTCTACTCCACTAAAACCATCTATAGTATGAACATTGGCTATCACACCCATGCAATTTAATAGGTTACCAATAGCTTAAGATAATCCTTTTCATGGTAAGAGAGCTCAATTTTGCTAACTTACTTAATAAATTCAGTCCTTTTTGCACCCTATCATGCTCTCTAGGTTTAAATTGAACCCTTGGTCTTCCTTAGGTCATAATGTCCCAAGTATCTAAGTCAGGTTTACTAATATAAGCTAACCATAAATACCTGTGCATCATTCGCCTAATGCAAGAGTGAAGCCTATATTACCTGTTGAGATTAGCATACTCCCATTTCTAAACAATGAGGAACCTTGTTTCAAATTATGCAAATTTGTACCTTAAACTTGAAAAATCACTTGATGAGTACCACTAGCATGTTTTCACATTGCCTTTATTTCAAGATCATTTGATATGAATTGAAAGAGATAAATTCAAAAATAAAGAGTGCACAAAGAGTTTCAATTTCACAAATAATAATATTCTTCTCTATTTCTCATTAATCTCAATACAGACATAATACAAATATATAAGAATACCAGCCTATAATCATGAAAACCTACTACCCATAATATCTCCTAAATGATATGCCAATCTCCTATAATAGCTCATAGGTATTATATTGTTTTAGATTAGAGGTAAAAGCAGGTTTTGAAGGGGCCCCGAAACCCTATAACAAAGAGAAAGAAAACATAAAAACAACAACACCCATAGGCAATGCCTAGAAAACACTACAGAGAAGTAGCAACATCAAGTTATGAATGGTCCTGAAACCATCATAGATACAACCGATCAAAACCCAGAAACAGAAGTCTGGAGAAACAACAAACAAAATCTAACAAGTGAAAAACAAAGAACTGTACCAGTTTATTTACCACCAAGAAGGACCAAATTATTCATCCAGTTCCAGGATCAAGTTCATGGCTTCTTTTTCTTTCATAGCAGTTTCCTGTGTGATAACCTCCAGCAAAGCTCCTTTTTGTGTATCTTTCTTTCTGGAACTTTGCCTTGTCCTTTTGCTGGGACCCTCTAGTGGTTTGGTCTCCTCATTGGCTCGTTTACCTATGTTGATAGCTACTGCACAAATGTTAGACATTACTTCATCCATTTTCTTTCTGTTATCCTTTATTAACTCCCAGAGATTGATTTCGTAAGCTTTGAGCTTCACAGGGATCTCACTTAGTTGAATTTCCATGCTGTTTACTTTGTTCCAAGCAGCTTTCAGTGACTCTTCCAACGTTTCCACTTTTTTCTTGAGTTCAATGATCTCCCTACATAGCCAGAAATCTAATTGGGAAGAAGACTCAGCTTTACTGTTAACCCAAGTCATAGGAGTGTTAATTTCTTCATTCTGATTCTTTCCTCTCCAATCCTCAGATTTTTTATTCGGACTATTCCTATCTTCTTCAAAGAGGTCATCTTTGCTCTTTTGTTCCTGCTCATTGATTCCTTCTTCAATTTCCATCTCCATGTTTTGAATATCTTCTTGGACAGATATTTCCTTTTCTTTCTTAGAAGTTGGGTCCTCACCCGGATCTTCCTGGACAGTGTCTTCCTCCGCCACTTTCTGGTTTTCCTCCATCTCTTCTATTCTGGTAATAGAATCCTCCTCATTATTGACTTTGTCCTTTTCAATTTCCTCTGATCCTTCTTCATCATTACTAGAGTTGGTTTCCTAACTCTATGTTCCATCTTCATCCTCTGATTTTTCCTTCTCGGGTTCTTCAAGTCTCTCCCGACCCCTTTCTTCTTCTGCATTCTATTTTTTAGGACTAGGAGTCTTAATTTTTCCACTTCTGCTTACACTTTCTTTCTTTTTATTCCCTAGCAACTTATTTTTCCCCTGTTTGGGAGACTTAACCAGAGCCCTATTCTTACAATAGCCTTCAATAAGCAGGATTAGGCCTTCGTGAAGAATAGGGCGCAAATCCTTTTTTCTATGAGCGTAAAGACTTTGAATCAGGGAGTAGCGAAGATAGAAAGGAAAAGACAAACTGACCTTATGCCTGAAGTGGTTGAGGAAGACAAAATGGAACTTATGCACTCGTTTGCTTCTACCGTCCAGGATAAAGTACTCCCTTATACAGCTTAGGACATCTCTCCATATCCCTTTGATCTGATCCAGCTCATAAAAGTCCCCATTTTTGACCAACTTCTACTCCTCCTCGTCCGTTTTGGGGAACTTACAAAATGCTTCGTTCGAAATGCTGGTCTGCTTTGAAAATTTGATTCCTTCCATTGACAACCCTGTAACCTCAGCAAGAAAATCCTCAGTTAAATTTACAATTATACCATGCAGGGTGACCCTGTCGTAGGACCAATTTTTGAAGAAGGCCGTCGTGATATACAGCTTAGAGCCGTGGAGTCTTTCCATGTAGCTAGTTACATTTCCTTTCTGCATAATTTTCTAGACTTGGGGTTTATTTCTCCATTCTACACAACTCTTGGGCTCCTGCTTACGGGGTTCTCCCTTTCTTTCTCGCGCCATATTCATTTTCTTTGAAACCCGATTACTGTGGATGTTACCCTGGATCCTCCTGCTGTCAAGTTGATTGGGACGTCGAATTTGTTTCTGGCTTTTCCGGATCCGCTTCTCCCTATAGAGAGCCTTGCTTTTTAATAATTGGGTTCCTATCCCCATGCTACCACTCCTCCTACTCATTAGGATTTTATTACCCTCCAATCCTCCCTTCTTTCGCATGTGTGGCATCGAGACGAATGATGGCCCTTAAATCCACGTTCCTTACTAAGGTTTCATTCCACCTCGCTTTTTTCCCTTCCCGAACAGCACAATTGGCAAGCCAATCTGCAACTCCATTGGCTTCGCGGTAGGTATGGGTAATTCTTATTTCTTCAAATTTGTTCAATAATGTTTTCATCTCCTTTACCTTATCCTCTATGGTCCAAGACACAATATTCTTATTATTAAGGATATTTATAACATTCAAAGAGTCCCCTTCAAGCCATAATTTGGAATATCCAGAGTCCACAGCTAATTTAAGGGTCTGGAGGGCAGCTGTAGCTTCGGCAATGTGACAATTTGATATACCAATGGGAATTGCAATAGCATCAATAACCCTTCCCTCATGGTTTCTCAGAACACCACCACAACCAGCATTTCCCGGGTTCCCTTTTGCTGCACCGTCAAAGTTACCTTTAATCCAATCTTGAGGTGGACTAATCCAAGTCACACCTGATCTGGGGTTTTTAGGTTCATTGAGAATAATATCCTTCCTCAAAAGATTATCCACATTGAGATTAGATCTTGGATTTTTTTGAGATGAAAAATTTTCCTTTAGAGCTCTAATGATGTTCTGACCAACCACCCATCTAGGGAGCTCTTTGTTTCTGAATATTCAGTTATTTATTTCCTTCCATATTCCCCACCAGACATGGGGAAGAGTAATTTTCCATAAGAAAAGAACTTCAGGGTTCTTTGAAGGGCAATACTAGCTTTTGAGAGAAAGTTCAACATTATTTTGATGAATCCATGTTATGCCCCACAGATTGAGAACCTCCTTCCAAACAAGCTGAGTGAAGGAACAATTCACAAACAGATGATCTCTATCTTCAAGGTCTCTGTTACACAAAATACCCCTGTTTACAATATTGATTCCATGTTCCTGTAAATTATCCAGAGTCAAAATTTTATTTTGGAGAAGGGTCCAGTAAAAGAACTTGATTTTAGGAATGAGTCACTTGATCCGGGCTCTAGTCCATAATGATTTTCTGCCATTTCCCCTGGTTATGAAGATGGAAGAGACTTTAAACTGTCCACTTGGCTCCTGATACCAAACAATTTTATCTTCTTGATTGGGATATAGGGATATAGCATTTAGGGATAATTGAATATCCTTGAGATCTTGATCATAGTCAGTGAGGTTTACCCAAGTGTTGTTCTGCCAGTATTGATTAACCATTATCCCCACTCTTTGTTTACATCTTTCTATTACATCTTTTTTTTGAATTTCTTCCTGTAAGGGTTTGCCTCTTACCCAGATATCTTCCCAAAATTTCACCTTTTTACCATTACCTACTTTCCATGCACTACCTTCTTCAAGAACATGTTTTGTTCCCTGGACTGCCCCCCAGATAGCAGGCAGATGAGAAATATCTGGAGTAGTAAAGAAGTCATGAATTGACTGCGCCTTAAATAAATACTTATGCTTCCATATTTTACTCCATTCTTTATTTTTCTGATAGACCCTCCACCCCTGTTTAGCTAAAAGGGTAGTATTCATACTTCTTATTTTCCTTATACCCAGTCCACCATCCTTAACCAGTTTGCAAATGTTATCCCATGCAATAAGAGGCATTCTCTTTTTCTCCTCAGAACCGGACCAAAGAAAGTTTCTTTGGATTTTTTCAATTGCCTCAGCAAATTTAGAGGGGATTTTAAAAAGACTCAAAGCATACGTGGGTACACTTTGAAGACTTGCTTTGAGGAGAGTTAACTTTCCTCCTTGGCTTAGAAGACAACCTTTCCATCCTGCTAACTTCTTACTAAATTTATTTATAAGACCTTCCCAAAAAGCTTCAGGGGCTTTCAATCCGAAAGGGAGACCAAGGTATGTGGAAGGAAAAGAGCCTATAGAGCAATCAAGAATTCTAGCAATTTTGTTCTGTCTATAAACTGGGGTATTAGTAAAGAAAATTGCACTTTTATTCCAGTTTATCAGTTGTCCAGAGGCAGAGGTGTACAGATTAATTGCTTCCTTAAGAGTCCTTGCTTCAGTAACTTCAGATTGTCCCATGAAAATAGTATCATCCACAAATTGACCATGGGAGCAAGATAAAGGATGCAAAGAGGGTCTCAGACCTTTATACTGACTTCTATGAACCAAGTCCCCAAGGTATCATCCCATACTATCTGCCATAATAATAAATAGGATAGGGGATATAGGGTCCCCTTGTCTTAATCCCCTAGATAGATTGAAAAAATGAGACGAGGTCCCATTTACCAACACAACTATAGAAGTATTAGATATCAACTGTTTAATAATATCCACCACTCTTTGCTCAAATCCAAAGGCAATTAGGCTTTTAGAAAGGAAATGCCAATCCACCCTGTTGTATGCTTTTGCAATATCTACTTTCATTAAGAACCCCTCGGTGTTGGATTTGAGAAGTGAATGAATATTCTCATGGGCTGTTATAACTGAGTTGAGGATTTGTTTGCCAGGAATGAATCCATTTTACTGATCAGCAATTATAGAGGGGATTACAAGGATTAGTCTGGTCGTAATTACTTTGGAAATTATCTTATAGAGGGAGTTACACAGACTAATCGGCCTGAACTGATCAGGACTATCTGCACCTGCTTTCTTCGGAATAAGGCAAAGAAAAGTGGCATTAATTTCCTTCAGCATCTGTTTAGCTCCAAAAAAATCCTTCAACACGTTGCTGACATCCTTTCCTATAAATTTCCAGAACTTTTAGAAAAAGAACATGGGGAAACCATCTGGTCCGGGAGCTTTTTCTCCTCCAAGAGATCTTACAGCTTTAAAAATTTCCTCCTCCTTGGGTATAGAACATAACATATTATTCTGCTCCTTCGTGATCAATGGGGGAATCACTCGTAGAATGTCAGCCTGACCTTTCAAGTCAATGTTACTATCTGCCTTCATCAGGGAGGAGAAAAATGAAATCATTTCCTCCTTAATTTCCTTTTCCTCTGTTATCTTCTGATCTCCTTTTTTCAAATGATGAATATGTGTTTTCGCTCTGTGTTTCAAAGTGGATAGGTGGAAAAACTTTGTATTTTTATCTCCATCTTTCAACCATTGCACCCTTGATCTTTGTCTCCAATAAATTTCCTCCTTAGTTATTATGTCTTGGTACTGAACCAATTGTTCACTTTCTTCTCTTTGGGATTCAGACGTATATCCATATTGCTGAATTTTTTCCTGTATTCTTCTGATATTCTCCTTGATGATCTTCTTTTCTGCAAAAATGTTTCCAAAACAGTCCTTATTCCATTTCTTAACTTTCTTTTTAACGTTTTTGAGTTTGGAAACAACTCGAAAGAGAGCTGATCCCTCTATGGAGATATTCCACCACTCTTTTATTTTGTCTTCAAACTGTGGATGCTGCAGCCACATCTTTTCAAATCTGAAAGGATGATTCTTTTTTTGGTTTAGTTTATCCGCTAATAAAATTAGAGGGGAATGGTCTGAGCCTATTCTGTGGCGTGCTTCCAACTTGCAATTATAGTCTTTTATCCAGTTTGGGGAGATAAGAGCCCTATCAAGCTTGGCCTGAATGCATTCCTTGTTCAGTCTCTTATTGCTCCAGGTATACTGAATTCCTTGCAGCTCCACATCCATTAAACCTTCTTTGCTTATAAACTCCATAAGGTCAATTCTCCCTTCCATTTGGATTGTATTACCACCCATTTTCTCATAATCATATAGAAGGACATTAAAGTCTCCCATTATAATCCAACGCCCACAGTGATCATTCCTTCTGAGCTTTGAGAGAGTTTCCCATACCTTTTTCCTTTCATTCCTGTTATTAGGAGCATAAATATTAAGAACATACCAACTATCCTTTTGGTTAACATTTGTTAATTCAACCGCCAAAATTTTTTTACTTTCCAACAGAATCGAACCAGTAAAAAGATTTTTTCTCCATAAAATCGCAGTACCTCCCGAAGCTCCTTCAGAGCTACTAGCTTTAAAGGTGTAATTTGTGAAGTCTTTGATCTGTTCAGCTTTCTCCTTACTCATTTTAGTTTCTTGAAACAGGAGGAGATCTGGCTTTTGCTCTCTAACAAAATTCCTAACAAGATCTACTTTAAAAAGGCTATTTAGACCCCTTATATTCCAACTGAGAATCTTCATTTCTTTTTGTTGTCATTCATATAATGCCCCATGGTTTTATGCTTTCCATCTGCTATATTGAGCTTACTTTCCAGTTCTCTATTCTTCTTAGCAGATTTTTTCCCAGGTTTTTCTGGCGAACCTACATCCGGTTTTAATTTGGCTTGTTTTCCCGGTTCTTTTCCTCCTTTACTCCTTTGAGAGCTATTAGCTTTCACTCCACCTTTTCTTGTCATAATGTGGTTAGAGTTGTTCTTTATCTCTCCTTTAATCTTTTGGTTTTTAGATTTTTTTCCATCTTCAACCATTTCTTCTGCCTTGAGGACTTCTTTAGCTGGAGTAGTAATTTTGACCTTTGGTTCATCCTGCTTTTCCCCAAGCTGCCCTTCACTCGGTTCATCCTCAGCTTCTTCTATATTGTTTCTTCTTTCAGAATCTACTTCTCCTTCCTCTAATTCTTCATTATCATGCTTCTTTGAAACTTGAATTTCTAAGCTTTGAGAATTCTGAGTAGAAACAATGACCTCTTCTTTAGATAGAAGCTCTAGTACTTTGTCCTCAGTTCCCTTCCCCTTTTCTTCCATCAGGACATCAGCAGTCTTTACCAGGGGGTCTGTTTTTCCTTTTATGTTAGGGTCGTTCACTTCTTCTAAAGTAGTAGAAATAACCTTATCTGTGTGTAGGTCAGCTAAGGCCTCTTGAGGCTTCTCTATCTTTCTATTGTCTTCTTTAACCTTCCAAATTGTCTTTTGTTGGGTCTTAATGTTTTTCCCTACCTGAAAGTTTTTTGAAGTGGGTCTTCCCCTATTGGGACAGTTCTTAGCCCAATGCCCCTGCTTCTTGCACACATAACAAGAGTTTGGCAGATCTTCAAAAATAATCACTTGGGTTTTCTTACCAAGTTTGGATATAAGATCCACTTTTTTGGGAAGAAGGTTAAGATCCGCCACTTTAACGTATATTCTGGCGCTTTGGAGTTTAGTTCTTGAAGCCGTGGCTTTATCCACAACCACTAACTCACCAAATGAACTAGCTATTCCTTTGAAGATATCCTCATGCCAGTATTCTAAAGGGAGCCCAGGTAGCTTTGCCCAAACAGGAGTTATTGAGAAAAAAGAATCAGATAAATCCATATCTGGTTCCCATTTCTTGATAGTAAGGGTGCTTCTTCCAAAAGACCAAGGTCCTTCACTCAGGATCTTATTCAGATCTTCTTCACAGTTAAAGATGAAGGAGAAAAAACCATTCACCATAGGTGCAATGTCAACTTCTCCTCGTAAGGCCCATCTCTTTTTGGTCATAGACCTGAGTGAATCTAAATTTGGTCTTGCTCCTTGAAATTTCCCTACTAGGGTGAGATCCATTGAAGAAATCAAAAAATCAAGTAATGGATCAGGGATGAATATTTGAAACTCACCTTTCTCCCAACAAGATTTTGATGTCACCGGGGGGAAAATGGACTTCCCTGTCAGTTTTTTCCCAAACAACGATGACCAGGTCCTTTGTTCATGGGCCCCTTTCTGCCTTTCAAGGTTCTTCTCTGTGTTAAAAACTGTTTTGTCTTTCTCTGTCTCTGTGGATAATTCTGCTGCTTCTTTCGGTAGAAACTCTCCGGCCCCACTATAGAGCCCAGAGACTGCTATCGACTTTTTTATGTCTACCTCAGTTAGGAATCCTGACCCTCCACGTTTTCCTCCTTCCTCTATTGTTCCTCCTGGATCTGTTCCTCCTGCCAGGTTCTCCCCAATTCTTTTCCCGCTCATACCAATTTCAAAATTCTCCATGCTCCTTCATTCAGGTATTATATTGTTGTTACCAATAATATATATAATTAACAATATAATAGCAAATATGTTATTGTTACATAAAAATAATATATTACTAACTTACATAACTAGAAGTACTATTTACTTTATGGTAAACACTCAACTAGTTACTGTTTACTTCTCTGTAAATACCTATTTTCACATAATGTGAAAACTAATCCCAACATTCTCCCCATAGTTTTTACTTGGTACAATATATCTCATTTTATAATTATAGTGTGACACCTTAGTGTTCTCATGATCTTCTCTGCATACATGTGCTATCACACATCTCTTCCTTCACACTCATCTACAATTGGTTTTCTAGGTTCACCAATAACCTTCCAAAATGGTTTTCACAAATTCACCAATAACCTTAAAACATGGTTTTCTCAGGTTCACCACTAACCTTATATAATGTTTTTCTTAGGTTCACCACTAACCTTATATAATAGTTTTCGCAGGTTTACAACTAACCTTACAACATAGTTTTTATAGGTTTACCACTAACCTTTCATCATGATTGCTACAATGCTATTTAGATCAACATTTTCCAATGTAAATATACAAAAGGGTTACATGGGAATATTTTTCACTAGTGAATAGGTACAATTGTTCTTATTTTTCACACATACTAAAAAAAATTTAACTACCACACTAAAAAATTAAAAGTTACACCATAAAATGTCACCACATCATTAGTGTAGCCCCATCATTGGTGACTAATGAGAGGTCACTGAAAGACCATCAACCTTTGTGTATCCTTCAGCCTCTAGTATCTCACTGCTTCACTCAGCAAAAATGTTGAAGTAGCTCAGGTACATGAATTTTCTAATGGAAATCCCTTTCATAATGTGGATGTCATGTATAAGCAAAATTCATTTGCAAGGCATTTTTTTTATTTTTACAATTTTTTTTAAAGACTTTTGACTCTCGATAAAGACTCAACATTTACACAATGACTTTTTGACAATAACTTGATTAACAATTTTGATTCTATTTAATTTTTGTCTATTTTAAAATAGTGGACCTTAAACTAGAACAAAATAAACCATAGAAAAGACTATTATTAAAATCTTGGACAAAATAAATTATGCAACCTCTACTTTTGACATGACATGTGAAAACAAATATTATAAAATAAATTGACACAAAATCAAATTGAATACTTATAATGATTATTATGATTGATGCTTTATAAAATAGTGTAACATATGGTTGAGGGTTCAAAACAAAATGTGATGATAGCATGAAAAGATATATATCATGGTAATAATATAACAAGGAAACTAAAGACTTAAAGTTCTTAAAATTAATGATTAATGACATTAACTTATTGATACTAAGACAATAAGATTTAACTAATCTGTACCAATTTAAAACTAATTGGTACACTGCTGTCATTGTAGAATATATACCCATCTTCATCTTGTTTATTTTTTGGTGTACAAGTCCACCTATTTTCACATAATGTGAAAAATATTCTCAACATCATCCACACCTAATTCTCATTTACATTAATTGACATGTTTTCAAGTGATCATGGTTTTACCCCTTCTAATATTGCTAATGATTATTGACTATGTTTTTATATTGCAGGTTCAATGAAATCTCATTTTGGAATGAACATGATTAGGGTTTTGTGTTCCAATGTTAAATTGATCTTTTACTAGCCTTTCATCTATCAAATATTAATTGAATTTATTTAAAAAAACCTAGTGTAATGTTTTAACCTATGCCCCTTTTGAATTAAATTCAAATTTGTATGGGAGAAATTTGCACAAGAATAATTAATTAAACCATAGAATTAGCTTAATTTTTATTCTAAGGCTTAGTCATGATTTTCAACATGATAAAACCTTAATCTAAAAATCTTATTCTTATTCCCTTTATGTCATGTGTCCCCTTGGTCTATTTTATTATTAATCATGGTCTAGCTAATCACAGGGTCCCCTTTCACTATGTTCTAAACTTAGCTTGATATTTAATCCTAATGTTTTAATTCATGTTTATTAACATGAATAAAAACCTTAGTCTTAAGACTTTACCCCAAGTTATTTATATTACCCAAGTTTTGAATTATTTATTTTATTATCCATAGGATCAACAGTCTATATTTGCTCAGGTGATCAAGATCTAGCAGTGCATATAAAGTCAAAAAGTCATGAAACTTAATTAATGACATGCATTTACCTAGGTGAGATGATCCAATGGTGTGAAATTAATGTTGAAAATTCAAGCCTTGGCCCTAAGCTAAATTTCAAACATCATCCAAGGATCAATAGTACATGTTTACTCAAGAAATATTGATCTAACAATGTGTATTAAGCCAAGACATAAATGGATCCCCAAGATAAGTGAGAAGGTGACAGGGGTCACAATCTAAATGAAATAATATTAAACAACCAATATCATTCCACCCCTCAAATTGAGATTTGATAGAGCACGTTGATCATGCCAAATATATCCAATAGTGTGTGATGAATGTTAAAAAGTTAGAAGCCCTGAGGATAAATGTAGAGGTGACACATGGCATAGCCATGATCCACAAATTAAATCTTGATCATCTTTCAAAGATTGATGGTACTCAAATGAGCATACACATTTTGATCAATGGTCCATAGAGCAAGAGGCATAATTATGTAGATCAAGATTGATAAATCATGATTGATATATGCAAATGAGATCAATGATGTGAGATCAATGTTAACATTTAAACAAATCTAAGGATGAATAAAGAAGTGACAAGTGTCATAACCATGGGGAATGTAGAAAATAGATAATAGTATTTGAGTTCTTAGATCAAGATTGATGAACCAAATTGATCCAAGCAAAGAGAATCCAATGGTGCAAGATCAAGGTAGAATTTTCAAAAGACAACGATCACTTTTTAAATATTAATAAGCAAAGTGATACAAAAATGCAATAGGGATGCCAGGGTGATGCCACATTAGAGTCACATAAGTATAATATGTCCAGTTAAAGACTTTTTAGACTTAAGAAGTATAAGGGTATAAATATGCAATCTAATTAGGATCTATGTCATGAATTTATCACAAGTTCAAATAGCTACAACCATTAAAGCACTAAAAACCCCTTTAAAAAAGCCTTGATAGTTATAAAAACCCTGATTCAACCCTGTGCTTGATATAATCAAGCCAAGGAACTTGAATTATCACTTACGTAAGGATAATTTGATCCAAAATTGAACTGTAGACCAATAATAAGAAATATAAAGAAGCACATAGCCATGGTAGCCTAGAAAGGTATTTCGAGGGAAGATGTGCAACTCTATCTAAATTTAAATACAAAAGGGAGGGTTTTCAAAGACACACAATTTGATGTCACATCTCTAAATATAGTGTAAAATAATTGGTCAAGCTTATTTTGGACCATTGAGAACCAACAACCCATCACAGAGAAAAGGAGAAGAACGTGTTTACAAGGAGGCTCTAATATAGTGATCAAGGGCATCTTGCAATAGAATAAAAATTTGAAAGAACAAGCCATCTTGTCAATCTAAGAAGATAGATTCAAACTATCTAAGGACACCATGATTGACTTATTCAATTCCTTAAATTTAGTCAAAACCAAACAAGAGGAAATAAGTAAGCAAAATTCCATGGCTATAGGCCAAGTTGGCCAATGATAGGCTTCAATCTATCAATTGAAATACTAAATCAAATCCTTGACCAAGAATCAAGTCCTTAAATTCAAGATAGTTAGCTTAGCCCATTTAAATATGGATATGACTATATTGGTGGATAAAATCAAAGCCCTGAGTAGCTAGTCCAAGTAGATGGAGGACATTTCTAAGGAACTCAAACAATAGGAAGATAAAATGATACACATGTTGGACAACTTAATCAAAGAGCCCACCTCATTTAGTCCTTTGGGCCTTATCACTGATGAAGATTTCAAGCACATAAATTCTTAAATTCATGTAGGAGGTGAGGAACCAAGGTCAAGAGAAGATAGGGGATGATAATAATAAGATCATGTGTCTACCATTATCATCTAAGGAGAAGATATGAGATTCTAGGAGCATCAAACAAGCATTAGAGAGAGAGATAAGAAAGATCTCAGTAACCTGAGAGATCAAGAAAAAGAGTTGTTCATGAAACCCATTGTTGACTTCTAGCTGATCAATGAGAAATGTTGTAGAATGAAGACCCTGCAAGGAAGGCAGAAGGTTGAAGCAACACTAGGGTCCCAAAGCTAGTTGGATTAGGAATATTATTTTGTAACTATCATTGTATATTTTGGAAAAGGAATATTCTTTTTGTAAAGGCATGTATAGATTGTAAAGTAAATTTCCTATAGGTTAGTATATTTCATTTATTTTATAATGTAAAAAATATATACCTATCTTAGACACATATACTAATGTAATTTGACATTACTAACTATCATACCTCATGAATGGTCTATATAAAGAGGTATTGCCAACAATAAAGGGAGAAAGAGTTTTTGGAGCCAAAAAGCTATTTGTAACTTTTGAGAAAATTAATATAAGCAAGGAGTTCTATAAAATTTGTCCATTTTATCTTGTATAATTATTATCATGGTTTCTCTCTCAATTGTCTAGTCTCATCTTCAACTTTGATTGGTTCTTATGAATTATAAATGTGAAACTTTTAATGTAAAGCTACTAATTTATACCAATGTTAGATTAGTTAAAAGTTCTTAGGTTTACTTCATTTTATTTACTCTTAATGTATTTAGGCTAATGCTATTCACTTGTAGGGGTAAAATTCTTAAAGTAAATCTTGTTCTTATTTGCATTTTTTCATACTTTCCTTAAATGTTTGCCTAATGTGTGATAGGATTTGAGCTTATGCTACTTCATGTTGAACATTGGTTAAATTCATGTTCAGATGAAATTGGAACTTTATCATAATGTTTGAAAGAAATATCAATAACACTTATTTCTTCTATCTTACCCTTATTTTTGCTCCTTTCCTATCAACTCACCTTATATTATCTTCATTGTGAATACTCATCTTAGTTTAACTTTAGACTTAGGTTTTGAACATAATTCACTTTAAATAGCATATATCATATTTAAAATAAAAGATTAACTATTAAGCCATGGTGGCTCCCAACCACCAACTAATATAAATTTGTGAAGCAATCAACTTGTTTTTCCTCTATTCCACCAAGGATAATAAGATTATCACAACCTGTAACTCATGCATTAGATTCTCTAGATTCAAAAATGATTAATATTTCTTGAACACTTAATAGTCACCTGTGATACACTTTTAGGCATTAATAGGGATATGGATTCTATTGGTTCTATAATAAGTGTTAGTTAAATCTTTGAAAATTTGTAACATCTTTGTAAATGTTGGTGAATTTTGTTCAAATATTAATGAATTCTTCACATATTTATGTTCCTTTTAGCATATTTGTGTAAAGGTAATTGATCTTAGTGGTTTTAAACCCATCTTTGTGATTATTTATATAAAGATAAGATGTTATTTAGATATCCATGAGTAATTGTGGTAAAGATAGCTCAAAAACTATGAATCCAATGAGTTTGAGGTTAGTAATGATTGTTTTATACAAAGATTGGTAGATCCTCTATAAAATTGAGTTTATTTAAACCTAAACAGGTAAAGGTCATTCATATTTATGTGTTTGGACACATATTTGAGCTAATTTAGTTAAATATTGATGTCCTTTGCCATTATTTATACATATTTGTGCAAAATTTCCTTAATGTGCAAGTTTGATCATCATTATTTGTAAAGATAAGACATACACATTATATTTCAAATAGGGCATAAAAATTTCAAGATGGAATTGTCAAGGATAAAGACTAGGTCGTGTTTAGAGACAAGGGTTCCTCTTATTTCATTATAAGTTTATAGGAGAGATAAGCAAGACAAAGGTAAGAATAGAATTTCAAAGTCTCAACCAAATTCACCAATTCAGGGTGCTCTTGTGTTCAATCCCTATCAAGGTATGGCATGGATAGGTGGTTCCTCAATTAATGTACCATATGTGGTACATGACCTTTTTCATAATCTTAAAAGTTATTTAGCCACTTTAAGTCTTAATGGTGTTATAACTATTGAAGAACACATTAAATTATTCAAAGATAATTTAATACTTTTGAATGTTGTTTATGAAGATGTAGCATGCAAATTATTTCCATTTACTTTCAAAGACATTGTATATGAATGATTCCTTAACCTTCTTAAAAACTACATATCTAGCTGGAATGATTTTAATAATTAATTTAATGATCAATTTCACAAAATCATTGTTCCATGTGTCCTATACCATCAGTTTACCATAGTTAAAAGAGATTCAAATGAGTCCATAAGAGCATTTAACACTAAATTTTAGAATATGTTCAACAATATCATATCTCCTTATAGACCAAATAAGGCTTTAGCCTTATATATCTACAAATATTCCTTGGATACTATGACTTTGATGTTTCTCAAAAGATCTATTCAGATTATTAATACACTAGCCCTAGCTTATGATGAAGTTGTGATCATTAATGATCATATGCAACCCTAGGGCCAAATGGCATAAAGTATTCCCAATATTAATATAATTTTTCCTATGTTGAATGGCATTCCCAATGCCAATGAAAATATGTCTACATTAAATTATCTTCTAGTCCTAAACCAAGTGCATTTGAGTCATGCATATCCTAGCCAAAACCTAGGATTCTTGAATAAATCTACCATTAGATCTCATCCAGAAGACCAGAGAGATTTGATGTGTACAACTAGTAGCAATACTCAAGTTCATAATTCTAAAGCACCCAAGAATTAGAATGATTCTATCTTGAAGATGGTTCAAAAACTAAGCACTAATTTCATTTAATTGCAAAATCAAGTTGGAAATACTAGAGAAAGCTCTAACAAGACCTTCTTTTTCCAAAGGTTCAATAAACATTCAAATAGATTTCAAAATAATAACAAAAATATCCATAACAATGAGCCATCCACCAATAATAATGTGCTTGATATAAATCTTGGTGATGTAGCTTTGCCTAATTATTATAGAGTGCATTGAGCTTCAAAATATGGTGAATTAGATTGTCTATAATTTTTCAATGCTTTTGAAGAATTTCAAGAAGAGTTATACAATTTTGAAGCTATCTCTAATAAAGATAATGCTATAGGTACCTTAAGTTCTTCAAGGTCATCCAAATATACTGATTCACTCTCATAGTGGAAACATTGAGTTCCCATGTTAAGAAGAGAATGACCTCAAAGATATTCCTTAAGAGATCCATGATTTTTAACAATATCTAAAGAAGACCTATCCTCTAAGGAATAGGGATAAAAAAAAACCTTTGACTACCTCAACTCCACCAAATAACTTTAATACTCCTAATACTACATCAGACAACAATCCAGAGCCTCTTAAGAGAAGTACCTATAAACCCAATGTTGATACATCTAATTCTTCCAATAGGACTAGATATAATATAGTGGAGGCCATGAAAAAGATCAAATCTAACATTAATTTGCATGATTTAACTTAGTTATATATCAAAGGAATTTTTTGTTAGAATATTTGTCTAAGAAGCCTCGTAAACCACACAAGTCTACATATTCTAACACTATAATACACAAAAGTAAAGTAGATGTTCCACCTTTCTTACTTATAGTTAGGATCTTTGGTAAGAACTTGGATAATTATTTGTTATAATATATTTAATCTTAAAATATTATTCCTAAAGGTATTAGTGAACAACTTGGTTTGACTCCCATTAAATATGATAGAGTTGTCACTCAATTAGATAAATCAAGATTCAAAGTGATTGGTGAATTGTTAAATGTTCACATGCAGATTGCTTCTGAACAAAGGATCAAAAAACTCATTGACATCCAAGTGGTGGATATTCTTGATGCATACAAAATGATGCTAAGTAGAGACTGGAATAGATATCTAAATGGCTACATGTCAACTGACTACTCCCATATGTGGTTGCCTTGGAAGGTAATTTCAAATTAGATCAAGATAGAAAGGGATCCAAAGATGATGGATATTATCACCGAGTATAATGTAACCAATGAGAGGGTGAACATGGTTAATTAATATCTAGGTGTTTATACTCTTGATACCACAAAGGTATGTAACCCTAAAATTTCTCATGCTATGTCTAGATTATGGAATCTATATTTTGATGGTGCTAGATGTAAATTAGCTTCTAGAGTAGGGCTGGTGTTAATAAATCACATTATAAAAGAATATAATTCCTCTTAAAACTCCAATTCATATGCACTAATAATCTATATGAGTATAAATTACTTATTCATGGATTATAGTTTATAATTAAACACAAGGTCAAGGAACTATTAGTTTTTGGTGATTCATAACTAGTAGTTAATTAGGTTAAAATTAAATACCAATGAAAGTTGTCATATTTTAAGAAGTATAAATTTAGACTGTGGGACTTAATTAAATGTTTTGTTGCTTTCAACATTATGTCAATCCCTAGGGAGGAAAACAAGGTTGTTGATGAACTTGCTTCAGATACAACCAAGCTTATGCTCAATCAATGTTCCAAGTTACCAAGCCTTACCATTGAATTATCCACATATACCTTAGTTACACATAATATCAACCATTTACAATTATTCGGTGATGATCAATAGATCATAGACTTCATGACTAGGTCAAGAGTATTTGAGGTTCATATCATTGATGAAGCTAGTTGGAATACCCTTGATGATGATAAATTTGAAGGCAATATTGATAGTAATGTCAGTTAGTTGAATGAAAATAATATTTTGAAAGGAATGATTACCTTAGAGAGACTATTTTATTTAGATAGACTAGTTGAGACTGCCAATATTCCTAAAGTGAATGAGAAAGATTATAATGCAATTGACCTAGGTTTCCAAGGTCAACCCCAACTGATAAACATTGGTACATCATACACTAGCATATAAACTAATAGAGCTAAAGATATATTGACCAAGTATATGGATGTAATAACATGGTCCTATGATGACTTGAATATCTTTGATCCTAAGGTCATAACTCATACCATACCACTAAAAGAAACCTACAAGCCTTTTAGGAAAAAATAAAGGCTAGTTAATCCTATCCTATAACTAATGATATACAAAGAATTAAAGAAGTTACTAGATGCTAAGATAGTGTTTCCCATTATACACTCTACTTGGGTAGCTAACCAATTACCAGTTAGGAAGAAAAATGGTGAAATTAGATTGTGCATTGACTTTAGAAATCTAAATAGAGCATTTAGAAAAGATAATTACCCCTACCTTCTCTTGACCAAGTAATCCAAATTGTTTCTAGTTATACTATGATGTCTTATTTGGATGGATTTGTAAGGTATAATTATGTGCTATTGAACAAGGAAGATAGGATGAAGACTACTTTTACTACCAAGTGGAGCACCTTTGCCTATAAGAGAATGCCCTTTGGATTGATAAATGTAGGTGCAACCTTTCAAAGATAAATAGATCATGCATTCCAATTACTCATAGGCAAGTGCATTATTATTTACATGGATGACTTGACTATCTTTCAAATAATAGGGAACATCACATCATGCACTTGCAACAATTATTTAAAAGGTGTAGAAGGTATGGAATTTTTCGCAACCCAAAGAAAAACATTTCTTTTGTAACTGAGGAAAACATACTAGGACATGTTATAAATAAGGAGAGGATCTCTATAGAACCAAATAGGTTAAATTCAATATCAAATTTAGAACCCCATAATAGTAGGAAAGAACTAAAATCTTTCTTTGGGAAGACCAACCTTGTGAGGAAGTTTTTTTTATGGTTTTACAGAGATTATAAAGCCATTGAATGACATGTTGAAGAAAGATGTCAAAATCACATGTAATGAGGAGACCAAGAAAGCTTTCAAATACATCAAAGAATCAATTGGACAAGTTCCTATACTGATAAGTATATAATTCACTAAAAAATTCTATCTTTATTCCTTTACCTCTGATCATACAATAGTTTCTATTCTAACTCAAAAGATAGATAAGTTTTATCATCCTATTTCTTTCATGAGTACTAATTTTTAATTTTTTGAATTGAATTATTCTCTTATTAACAAATAATCATATTTTATGGTCAATAAAGTGAAGAAATTTAGGCACTATATCCTTAGAAATAAGGTACATGCAGTCTTTCCAGACCCTGCCACTAAACTAATGTTGAGTCAATGTGAACTTGGAAAAAAGAGAGGTAAGTGGATGTTTGTTATTTAAGAATATCACCTAGAGATAAATATTTATAAGTTGGTAAGATTCCAAGGTTTAATTTAGTTAATTACTAATAATAATCCCAAACTGATAATTATGTAGGTTGATCAATAAGGCTTTCAATCCAATAATTGGTATAATCATATTGTTCATTTGCTAATCAGTGGCTATTATCCTGTAGGGTTAAGTAGATATCAAAAGAGAGATTTGAGGATCAAAGTATCTCATTTATTGATCAAATATGGAGTTTTGTATAGGAATAAATTTGAAGTCATCTACCTAAGATGCGTGTCTAAGGAAAAGGTAGCTAAGATCTTAAACACTTTTCATGAAAAGCTTAGAACTGGCCATCCATCTAGAAGTACTATAGCCTACAAGATCTTTAGAGCTAGTTATTATTGGCCTACTATCTTCAAGGATGTTCAAAATCATGTGAGGGAGTGTCATTCATGTCAAATATTCAACACTAAAGATCCTAATGTAGCCATGCTATTGAAACCAATCATCATTAATAAACCCTTTGCCCAATGGGGACTAATTTTATGGGGGTCATTAACCCCAATTCCTTTGATGGTTTCATTTATGTTTTGACTGCTACTGACTAATACATAAGATGGATTGAAGTAGTAGCAGTTAAGTAGTACAAGATTGAAGAAGATCAAATTTGTATAAGAGAACATATGCACAAGGTTTAGGACACCTGTATCTCTAGTCTGTGGTAATGGATCTGTATTCATATCCAATGAGATGATTGAATGGGCATATGATAGCAACATTGTCCTCAAGTTCTCATTCAACCATTATCATCAAGGTAATGGAGTGTCAGAATCAAAAAATAAGAATGTGATGAAATCCATAAAAAAGTCTATAGATGATAAACCAAGAACATGGCATAAGCTACTCAAGTATGTCCTTTGGGTAGATAGAACAAGAGTCAAATAATTCAAGAACCTATATTTCTTATAACACTTAAGCTATCAAGAACCTATATTTCCTATAACACTTAAGCTACTCAAGTATGCCCTATAGGTTTATGAAATAGTATATGGAGGAGGATCAAGAATTTGTAAATTCAAGGCTATTTGACATCATACAGATGGAAGATGCAAGATAGGAGGATTTTCCAACTTTAACAGACACCAAGCCACAATCAAGAGGTGGTTTAATAAACATTAAAAGATAAATGTGTTTAGACAAGAAGACCTAGTCCTTCTCTAGGATAAAGCCTCAAAACCAAAATGAAAGCATGGGAAGTTCACACCTTTGTGGGTTAGCCCATATCAAATTTATGAGATCCTAGGGGATAACACCTTCAAAATAAAATACTTCCAAGGAGCAATGTTTACATTGCTAACCAATGGCCAATATCTCAAGCACTATTTCTCTATTATCCCAACTAGAGTATTCATGGAGAGAACTTTAAGACTACTTAGATTTAGTGTAGGTAGGGTTTAGTTTAGTTTCTTTCTTGTTTGTTTCCTTCTTATCCCTTGCTTGTACATAGTGTTTGTATATATTTGTTTGTTTGTTTATTTTGATTTTTATTTGTTTGATTTGTGTTCTGTGTGTTTCCCTTTCTCTACTTTGCTCCTTAGTTTAAATAAGTATTTTTCAAGATAGTCCTTAGCTCAAAATACATTTGGGTTCTCAAAAGGAATTCCATAGTTCAAGAATGCAGTTATGTCTCCTCAGTAATGGTTGACCATGGATTGTTGAAATATAAGCATGGAGTTTTACTTTGGAGAAGTTGGTAAGGACTAATAAGTAGGTTAATTGTTCCTTGATACTCTAAATCTTGTTCTAATCTAAGTTTGGTTCTAAGAATGATTTCACATATAGGGTGAAAGATTGGATTTTTAGGATACAATCATGCTTGCACTTAAAAAACATTAATTTCTTGGATAAAGTTCACATCCAAAGATGATTATTTAAAGATTAGACATTCGACCAAATCTTAAAACTTGGCTAATTTGGTTCCCAACCTTTGTTAAAAAAATTTAATATCTAAAAATACAAAAATAATAGATTAATTATAAAAAATTAAAAGGCTTTCTAGGCAAAGGTGATTCTAGTAATCTCCACTAGGGTTATAGATGCCTAGTTGACAGTGGAGTAAGGCCATGAGTGGAGCCAAAGGTATCTCTATCGGGGCTATAGATGCTTGGCTAGTAGTAGAGTAATTCCCAAGCCTCCATTGAGCTAAAGTATGATTATTAATGAACATTCAAATATGTTGTAAGTCAATGTTAATGGTTAAAATCATGAATCTAAAAGTTGTTCTCTAAATCCTATGGTAATAAATAAGTGTGATAAAAACACATACACAACATGGCTATGTCTTATTGTTTATCCCAATTATACATGTACAAAATTTGTTTTAGCCATGAATTGATCTTAATAATGGTACCTGATCAAGTGGAATAAGTAACCTAGTTATTAGTCTAAACTAGAGTCTTTGAATTCTAACATATTGCTATGTTCCCCTCAGAAGTTTCCATTTATTGAGATCAACATACCCCCATTTTTGAAAAAGGGGACCCTTGTTTCAAATTGTGAAAATTTGTACCATAAAATTAAAAAATCACTTGATCAAAGTACCACTAGCATGTTTACACATTATCTTTAGTTGAAGATCATCCACACCTAGTTCTCATTTAAATTAATTGACATGTTTTCAAGTGATCATGGTTTTACCCTTTCTAATGTTGCTAACAATTGTTGACTATGTTTTTGTATTGTAGGTTTAATGGAATCTCATTTGGGAATGAACATGCTTAAGGTTTTGTGATCCAATATTAAATTGATATTTTACTAGCATTTTATTTGTCAAAGATTAATTGAATCTATTTTTAAAAACCTTAGTCTAATATTCTAACCTAGATCCCTTTTGAATTAAATTCAAATTTGTATGAGAGTAATTTGCATGGGAACAATTAATTGAACCATATACATAGCTTATTTTTTATCTTAAGGCTTAGTCATGTTTTTCGACACAACCAAACCTTAGTCTAAAAATATTATTAATTGGTTTCTTTATGTCCCATGGCCCCTTGGTCTATTTTATTATTAATCATGGTCTAGCTAATCACATGGTCCCCTTCCACTATGTTGTAAACTTAGCTTAAGATTTAATCCTAATGTTTTAATTAGTGTTTATTAACATGAATAAAAACCTTAGTCTTAAGACTTTACCTTGAGTTCTTTATATTACCCAAGTTCTGAATTAATTATTTTATTATCTACAGGATCAATGATCCATATTTACTCAGGTGATTGAGATCTAGTGGTGCGTATAAAGTCAAAAAATAAAGAATCTTAATTGATGACATGAATTTAATTGGGAAAAATGATCCAAAGGTGTGAGATTAAAGTTGAAAATTCAAGCCCCAACCTTAAGCTGAAGGTTGAATATCTTTCAAGGATCAATGATACATGTTTGCTCAAGAAAGATTGATCTAACGGTGCGTATTGAGTCAAGAAATCAATGGAGCCTCAAGATAAGTGAGAATGTGATAGATGTCATAATCTTAGTGAAATAATATTAAATAACCAATAATGTTTTACCCCTTAGATCAAGATCTAATGGAGTGTGTTGATCAGGCCAAATAGATCCAATAGTGCATGATAAAGGTTGAAAAGTCAAAAGCCTTAAGGATGAATGCAAAGATGATGTGTGTAATATACATGAGACATAAATTTAAGCTTTAGAATATTTCAAAGATATATGATATGTGGATGAGTGTACACATTTTAGTCAATGGTCTATGGAGCAGAAGGCATAATAAGGTAGATCAAGATCGATGAAGCACGATTAATCCATGAAAATGAGATCAATAGTGAAAGACAAACATTGGTATTTAAAAAAATCTCAGAGTGAATGTAGAAGTGATGAGTGTCATAAATATGGTGAAAGTAGAAAGTAGTAAATAGTGTTTGAGTTTTTAGATTGAGATCGATGAACCACGTTGATTCAAGTAAATAAAATATAAATTTGTGAGATTAATGTGGAATTTTCAAAAGATAATGGTTATTTATTAAATATTAATGAGTAAAGTACCATAAACATTCCATAGGTATTCCATAGTGATGCCACATAAGTATAATATGCCAAGTTGAATATTTTTTAGACCCATAAAATGCAAAGGTATAAGTATGTAATCTAATTGGGATCTAAGTCACGAAGCTTGAACAAGTTCAAAAAGTTTCCACCATTAAATCATTATAAAAACCTTCAAGAGATCCCAAGCAAGTATAAAAACCTTAATTCAAAAATATGCTCATTATAATCAAGCCAAGGAAGTTAAATTATCACTTGTGCAAGGATAATTCGATCTAGAATTGAACAATAGACCACTAACTAGCAATATAGAGAATCCCACAACCATGGTAGCCTAAAAGGTGTTTTGAGGGAAGATGTGGAGCTCTATCTAACTTTAGATATAAAAGAGAGGGTTCTTAAAGACACATAATTTTATGCCACATCTCTAAATATAGGGAACAATAATTGGTCGAGCTTGTTTTGGACCATTGAGAATCATCATCCCATCACAAGAGAAAAGATCTTTTTTGTAAAGAGGCTCTACTACAGTGATCAAAGGCATCTTACAGTAGAATAAAAATTTAAAATAAAAATCCATATTGTTAATATAAGAAGATAGATTCAAGATATCTGAGGACACCATTTGGACTACCTACGATAGGTAATAAGTAAGAAAAATTACATGGCTATAGTCCAAGTTGGCCAATGGAAATCTTCAATCTATCAAGTGAAAGACTAAATATAATCCTTGACTGAGATTCAAGTCCATAAATTCAAGACAATCAGCCTAACCCATTTAAATATGGATATGGTTATATTGGTGGATAAAATCAAAGCCCTGAGTAGTTGGTCCAAGCAAATGGAGGACATTTCCAAGGACCTCAAACAACAAGAAGATAAAATGATACACATGTTGGAAAAATTAATCAAATAACCCACCTCAAGTAGTCCTTTAAGCCTTATCACTGATGAGGAGTTTAATCATATAACTTATCAATTCATGTAGGAGGTGAGGAACCAAGGTCAAGGGAAGTAGGGGTTGATAATGATAAGATCATGGGCCTACTATTGTCTTTTAAGGAGAAGATAGGAAATTCTAGAAGCATCAAACAAGATTTGGAGAGAGTTAAGAAATATCTCAGTAACTTGAAAGATCATGAAAAGAGTTTTTCATGAGACCTATTCTTGAACTCCAAATGATCAATGAGAAACATTATAGAATGAATATCTTGCAAGGAAGGTAGAAGTCTACAACAGCACTAGGGTCCAAAAAAATGTTGGATTAGGAATATTCTTTTATAACTATCAATGTATATTTTGGAAAATGAATACTCCTTTTGTAAAGGCATGTATAGATTATAAAGTAAACTTCCTATAGGTTAGTATATTTCATTTGTTCTATAATGTAACAAAAAATATAGCTATCTTAGACACATGTACAAATGTAATTTGACATTACTAACTGGCATACCTCATGAATGGTCTATATAAAGAGGTATTGCCAATAGTAAAGGGAGAGAGTTTTTGGAGCCAAAAAGCTATTTGTAAATTTTGAGAAAATTAATATAAGTAAGGAGTTCTGTAAATTTTTTCCATTTTTGCTTGTGTGAATTGCTATCATGGCTTCTCTCTCAATTGTTTGGTCTCATCTTTAAATTTGATTGGTTCTTATGAATTCTAAATGTGCAATTTTAATGCAAAGCTAATAATTTATGCCAATGTTAGATTAGTTGAATGTTCTTAGGTTTACTTCATTTTATTTACTCTTATTGTATATAGGCTAATTATATTTGCTTACAGGGGTAAAATTCTTAAAGTAAAGCTTGTTCTTATTTGCATTTTTTCATACCTTCCTTAGATGTTTGTATGATGTGTGATAGGATTTGAGATTATGCTACTTCATGTTGAACATTGGTTAAATGCATGTTCAGATGAAATCAGAACTTTGTCATAATGTTTGAAATAAATATCCATAACACTTATCTTTTCTATCCTACCCTTCTTTTTTCTCCTTTTTTATCAATTCACCTTAGATTATCTTCATTATGAATACTCATCTTAGTTTATCTTTAGACTTAGGTTTTGAACATAATTATCTTTAAATATAATATATCATATTCAAAATAAAATATTAAATATTAAGCTATGGTGGCTCCCAACCACCAACTAATATAAATTTGTGAAAAAATCAACTTGTTCAACCTTTATTCCACCAAAGATAATAGGATTATCAGAAACTGCAACTCATGCATTAGATTCTCTATATTTATAAATGATTAGTGTTTATCGAACACTTAATAACCACTTATGATACACTTTTAGGCATCAACATCACCTAACTCCCATTGGCTTGTCCATACAAGTCAATGGTTGATAGGTTAGACTTGCCCTAATGTAATCAGATTCAAGAAAGGTTAACCTAAACTAAGGCTAGGGGTGATAATCACTGACATAAGATAAAATAGAGATTCATTCCTTCTAAGTGATGCATAAAACATTAAAATAATAAGCAAAAATAACATAACACCTTAACCTTCAGCTTGAAGGTTAAGTATCTTGTGAATTATTTCACAATTCTACCTAATTAGGATAAGTCAAATGTCACCATGTAGCAACTCTACAAAACCTAGAGTTTCCTAGAGCAAAAATATTGATCTGATACTAGATGAAACAACCCAATTTTTTTAAAATCATATATCAGAATGCATATTGAATGCATAATTGACCCAAACCTCACTTGCTAAAGCAAGTGATACACACTTAGTGTATTCATGTATGCACAACCAAAAATGTTAGTCTTAAGCTTTTATGTCATTAATGGTCATAATAAGACCATGAAAAGGAAACTAATAGAACATTGTCCCCAATGATAATCAAGGATAATAAGTAGCCTTCTAACCACATATAGCAGTCCAATATCAACTTAAGTACAAATAGACTAAGCTAAGTCTCCTTAAGTGTGCAACAAAATATCAACTACATAAGATATTATAAATAATTTACAATCATGATTTCTATGATCCAAATAAATGATTGAGGATACGATGGGGTTAATTCATCTACCCAATGATATGATAGTGATAACCATACAAGGAATTGATATAAACCATCTCATATTGGTAATAACTAATACAATACAAAACATAAGGAAGTCAGTACTATGTCATCGTACAGGTAATGATATAGTAGCATCCCAACATAAGAGGTTTAGTATAGAGTGTTTAATCAACTGATGGTTTGCCTAGGGAAGTCATATTATCCATACCAATAATATACTAAGTAGGTTCAACTTGATTTAGTAGTTACATTATCCATAAGGATAACTATAAGGTAACCCTAAATATATCCATTAATACATCATACTCAACATGGTAGAGTAGTAGGGTTCTTATATGCACCAGAATAGGTTATTCACTCATATGACAGGTTCCATTAGGTATCAATTTATTAACCATGTAAGAATCAACATGTACATAGGAATATTTACACATAATAAATTCATACCAACTGCCATGCTTACATAATGAGAAATATTACAACCATCTATGGAATAAAACAATTGTCACATTCAATAATATAATTATATAAGCAAGGAAAGTAACATGTGGCAATTACCAATTTCTTCACATTATAGGTGGTTTTTAGGATTACTTCCTTAATCCATTAACTAGAAATTGTTTCAACATTAATATGAACATACACTCATAAAATATGACCTTAATAACCAACCAAATCATCTATTTTTATTAATGTAATTATATTCAAGATTAAAAATGGGAACAATAATCAAGGAGTTGATCAATACCATGCACATACCAAGAGTTCTAAGAATGCCAATAGGATTTTAACTACACTACCCATACATGGGTAACAACCCACTTCCCTAAACTTGTCCATATAAATGTATATAAAAGTTGGAACACATAAGAATCTAAATATTTCATGCAAGAGTTGAAAACCAACTGTGGATTAATTCAATGTCCTCATCTTAACATAAGGATATTTCCAACATACATGATAGGATTGAGCCATAATCATGTATAAATATATCCAAGGATATGGGAGACAATACTCAACAATTATTATTCAATTTAAGATTCTAGATTACTAATAAACCAAGTGAACATACTCCAACATTCCCAATTACCAAAGTACATAAAATCCATTGGCCTATACAATTATCAACTCCAAATACCATGATTATAAAATTAAGAGAATACATATGAAAACTCCATAGGATGGATAAGCAATAAATACCACCTTAAATGGACACAACATAATACCATATGATCCATAATGAAAAATAAAGGCAATATACTAGCATGTCATTAACAAAGGATAAACAAACATCAATCCAATATAAAAATCATGTATGCCTAGACACCAAATAGATAAACTCTTTGCCTAAGCAAAACACCACTCAAGTTATCATGACAGTTATATCAAGTGAACATAATAAATCTATGTAAGATGGTACAAAGAGATACTACTATACTAGTGTGTCAATAAAATTATAGGGTATAGCTAAAATAATGATTAGTTATGTAATAGCATGATAAAGAGTCAAAAATATGAATAGTATGGTGTAACACTATAACACTAGTAAGGAATATCCAATTAAAAATCTAAGATAAAACCCAAGTACATCAAAGATTGAATTTATAATTATATGGGAGCTCAAACATATTACATTGTAATCATCAACATGAGATCACACTTCTTAATTCTAAAGGTTCCCTAACCATAACAAAGTTATGATGCCAAGAGATAATTGTCAATAATCTGAAATCCAATGGAAGTAATTACAATTACGTCTACTAAACATGCTATAAGAAAGCATTATGATAACTTTAACTAAGAAGGAAAGAACAACATGTAATAAAACATTTCTAATCATAACATACCTATCAATGAAGACATCCAAGAATGGATAAGTAGGACCCAAAATAGATAAACCCACCTAACTAGCCCTATGAGCGTAACCATCAGTGGCCCTCACTACCCCAACCGTCATCTAGATGGTGGTTTCAGTAAACAAGGTCAAGGAGGAAGTTTTGATTAATTTGGACACTGAACCAATAGACATCCAACAGAATAACATAACACCAATACAAGGAATAATTGTGATCAAGGGTACTTTCCACGTAGTCATAAGAAGACTAAAAGGCACCACATATAACTTACAGTTATACACAACCAAGTCAAGGACCAAAAATAAACTCAACCTAACATGGTAATCAAGCAAATCAACTATACCAAAAACCTAAGGCAGCAATCTAATATGACAATTGATTAAAACCTGAAATTGATCCAACAATTAAAATAGTCCACAAGGGCAGCAATGGTTCCAAAAAAATACAAATAATAAACCAATTTTAAAGTCATGACCGATATAAGAGATGTAGGGGATCATCTTGAGGTCTCATGATCTCATATGATCCCTGAATATTAAAAATTGAGTCAATATGAGAAAAAGGTGCTATAGGCCATTTGACAAGTTATAATTACAATTGAAACCCTTGCTACAAGATATAGTATTAATAGGGCTTCACCTATTTTCCATAATCCAATAATACGCCAAGCATACCAAATTCTAACATAAAATTGGCACTTATGTCATGCTAAAAGTTTACACATGAGAAAATTTCACCCAAAACATGTTCATATAAGTAAAAATTCATGCTTATTCTAAAGGACATGAATGATTAATTGTATAAGGAAAAGCCCAGACAATATCTCACACACACACACACACACACACACACACACACAGAGGGTCCAACATTTATTTAGTAATAAAATATATATAAATTCCTCTTAATTTTGAGACATTCCCACATAAATATTTAAATAAATAAAGGTGTCATTCAATAAACAATGTAGCCAATGAAAGGGGAAATTTCTAGCCATAGGATAATTTGAAGACTATATTAACAAGGAGTAACAATTTACCCCTTTAGATTAAGGGCACCCAAATTGATTTTACTTAATTTTAAGATTATTATGACAATAAATTCACAATCTCACACAAATCACCTCCATTTAACCTTACGGCCTAAATCAACTTATCCCATTGGAAGAATAATTAAGTATATCTACATCAATACTTCCCCCTTATGCTGAAATAAAATCTAGTTTAGATATCAAAAAGGGGATGAATATTTAATGACAATAGATTCTAAGTGGTCTTAAGATTAGAGATAACCCCAAAATGATATAAATATAGATAAAAACATATAATAAAAACCCAAAATCTACAGTAAGGGGAATTTTCCTCCAATCAATTTTCACGTTTAACTCAAGAATCAGTTTCTTCGATACATAGTCATTAGGTATAGGTATGGTATCTCATCATGAAATACCTAGGTTAAATATTTCATACCACATAAAAATTATAATCACTAAATCCAAAATTTTAGGTTTTATGGAAAATTTAATTCATTCATTAAAATAAATCTCAAGCAACACGACCATTCCACCTTACACGATGTTCCTCAAAGGGGAAGACTTAACAAAACATAGCCAGATAATGAAACCTTTACTAGGTGGAGGGTTTATCTAGATAAAATTTGGGGAAAATAATTCACATAAATAACCTTCCTTTTCCATATTATATTCTAAAAGAGAAATAATGGAATTATACGGATTTCAATCAATTATCCTCATACCCTCTAGGCAGATTTACTAGTATAAAGGCCAAAGGGTTTTAATTGGTGGAATGAAAAATTTGATAATGAACATAGGATAAGAAAAATGACCCCTACATTTTCTTGGCTAAATTTTATTTTCTCCTACCCCCTACCTTATTTCTTCACTTCCCCCTACTTTTACCCCTACATCTCATTTCCTTGTGCCATTTCCTTCTAATTCCCCAACACGTCCCTCCTTTCTTCTTTCTATTTTTACTTCCACATTTTTTTTCTTATCTCTACCTACATTCCATCTCTTTCTATCTTTCCTTCATTCTTATTATCTTCATTTTTTGTGCATGTCTTTATTTTTATTCCATGTATTGTTATACACAACTCACCCATCATGCCTTTTTTTCCCTCCTTCCTCACTTGAGTTTATTCTTACTACCTTCCCCCTCTATCAAGAATCTATTTAATATGTATATCCCCATTTCACTACACCATCCTTCCAATCCTTCCTTACACTTCCATTGTATTTTTCTTAAATCCCATGCCTTCTACGCTACTACCCATCCCCTCTCTCTTCCTTCCTTGCTTTCAACCACCCATTGCCATATGCATTATCTTCTATCCAAAAAATGTCCACCTATGTACCTTATTCTTGATACATTTTCCCTATGAGCCTTCCCTCCACATATTTTCTTTCTAAATTTTAATCCTCCCTATATGCATCCTTCCATACTCTGACTTTTGTCCTCCCTAACTAATGCCACTCACCATACTCCTCTTTAATGATTAAAGGGAGATAGAAATCTCCCTAGTTTTTCAAAATTGTCAACCCATATTGAATTTTAATGCCCACCCCCCCATTTGGGACATAGGCCATTAATGGCCTCATTTCAATATTTGATCCAAAAGCTAATAAGATATAAATGTAATTATTAAAAATTTAAATAATAATAATATATAAAATGTCACTCAATAATAACCTCATAAGACAAATAATAACCATTCAATAATAGATATTATCTTAAATGTTATTAAATGTCTAAATGCTATAAGATCAATTAACAATTCCAATAGTCATTATCCAACCACTATGGTTAATAATTCACAAGTAAGGGGGGTGTCATGGGGAGGTAGGTATGATTAAGTTTCTAAGGGAGTCCAAATTAAGTAAGGGAGAGTCCATGAAGATGGGGTAACAAGGTACACATGGGAAAGAGAAAATGGGAAGTCTGAGTGGATGAAAATGATGCCAGAAAACACACAAAGACAACTATAATATGATAGGATACAAAATCAATTGCAACAAAGTAATATAAAATATGACTACACAACAACAAAATGATTATCCATAGGTACTAACAAGAATACCAAGTTACCTGTCAGAATCCATTTGACTACTCAAAACTATATACACATAACATTTTAAAACTTGTATTTATTACTAACACTTTGTATCTTGTAAGAACCTATCATGTCACAATATTTCTAAGTACATGTCTTAAGTGGTGTACTAGGAAAGGGGTGGGCAGACCATTGATGCTTCATAAGATTGTTATCCCTTTTTCCACTTGCCTTCTACACACTTGTCTCTTAAAACCATTAACTCTAAGCTTATTCTTCTCAATCCTACCTATTCCAATATTTTTCTTTTTCCATTCCTCCTTTTCTTGTCTTAACACCATTTTTTATAGTTAACTATACTAGGTGGACTGGGTTGACCCAGTATAGTTTAATGGTATTTTTCACTTTCTTGGCTTGTTAACCTTTTGGTCGACCTAGCTTAGACCTAGTGATTTGTCCCTAAAACCGCACTAGGTCGACTGGGTCGACCCTATAAAGTTGACATTCCTAAAAGGCATAGGGCAATATCTGCCTATATATATAATTTCATTTCCCACCATTTCATAAGAGAAGAATTATTAACAAAGAAGTGCGAGCGAACATCTACTTATTGACCATTTTACTTGAGGAATAAATCTTAGGGTTCCATAATTTCTTTGGATATACAAATCTTGTCTTGTGGAGAAGTCTTTTAGATTCTTAGATAAGTTATATAGCCTAGATCTGATATATCTTGGTTATCCCTCCATATCACAAGAATCTCTTGTGAATCACCTTGGCCAAGGGAGAGATTGACGCTCGGTAGGTTCATATTCAAAGGTAAGTATTCCTAACTTAATTTATCCTTTGTAATATTAGATAAATAATGCATTTTTATTCTTATACTATGTATTAAGATTTTATATACATTTACATTAGTATATGTCTTGTAATACATGTTTATTTTAGTTTTTTTTTAAATTTATAAACATCACTTTGTGCCTCAATATTTGGTGTGCACTAGATTAGATTTACTTTGTTTCTATTAGAATAAGTGAATGGTTTAAACCTTATGAATCTATTAGGGTGATTGTGTGATTATGTTAGACTATAGGATTTGGAACCCTTCCTAACATGATATGTTGTGACAAGTGATACCCTAATTGGGTCTAGTAGATCCCCATATTATTTATGCTCCCACTTAACAAGTGTATCCCCAATTAGAAGTGTAGGTATGCTCTATCTTATCTAAACTAGGATTTATTTATAGACACGATGCATTTCTAATTACATACATTTTAGTGAACCCAATGTGAAACTAACCCTTTTAGGGTTTCTTTCACTCTTTGTAATTATTTGTCATTATCTGGATCATCATTTTTATCATATATTTTGACATACTAGATTGATTCTATAGACCCAAATATTTTTCTATATGTGTAAGTTTCCACAAATAGGAAACTGAATTGATCCAATCAACCTAGTACAAGTTTCTAGCCTTTTAGACACCAAGTTTAGCCTACTAGGTTGACCTAGTTGACCCCTTATAGTTTTAGGACTTTGCAGTAGGTTAATGTATAGCTTGATCAATATTATCTACCCTATTTACAAATTTTGTCAACATATTCCAATATTCTTCATCATCAATCTTCCTTCATTGCATCTTTGATCCACAAAGGTTCCTTTCTACCTCTTTGTTTCTCTATTTTCTATCTTTCCTTTCACAGTTTATAGTCTTTAAAATTACCCCTACATAGTCAACTGGATCTACCCTGTCAACCCAGTTTCATGTTATGTGTGATGTCTGAAATAACTAGATTGACACTATTGACCCAGTTCATTTTAAAACCTTGATTTTGAAATATAGGTTGGACTCTATCAACTCTATTCTATATGTTTTTCATACAGTGTCAACATTATACCTTGTATTAAAAGTGGAATTAATCTCATATCTATTAGTAATTAATTTACACTTTCTTTTTTTGTTTTCATGCTTAGAATAGTTCACATAGTCTAATTAGTGGATTTTTAATTAATCACTTAGTTTCACTATTTCTATGTTATGAACACATGGCCAAATAACAAAAACATAAATAATTACTTTAACATTTTTTATACCCTAGCCAACCTACTTGGATATCATCACCAAGGGGGAAGCTAACTTGATGCTCTAGTCAAGTATAAAACATGGTTAATGGTATATTCTAGATAATCACCTAACACCCTTATTTTTGTGGTGTGTGAAGTTATGGGGTAAGATCTAATACCAAGCCTGTATCATGGCCATTATAGTCCCTTTCAACCCAAACTACCTGAAACCATCCTTAGATTTCTATCTAGAACCTTGCTTATAGCCAACTTCCAATCACATTTAAAATCATATCTTAATAATCTAATAAACATTCAGGTTGACCAATTAGTTAGCTCTTTAATTTTAAAATTATTTTCTTACTCTTTGTTCAATTATGTGTGTAAAAGCTTTCATTAGCTAGTGTTATTATAAGATTTTATTTTGCGTGTTTCAATTGGATTAACTAGCGTTAATCCAAATGGTTGTCTATTTCCTTTTAGTACTTAATTATTTTCATTACTTTCAAACGTATCTTATTTCATTTTCACAATTTCATTTAGGATTCTTAAATTCCTTGTCTACTGTACTTGATTGATGTAATGGACCCAATAGATTTTTTGCCTTCTATACACTATACTAAATCGACCTAGTCAACCCTATAAATAGTCCTTATTTTTGTGTTGGGTTGACCCAATTGACCCTGTACTATTTTAATCATCTATTTGAGCTTTTTTTTCTCATCTCTTCTTTTCCCTTCATCATGGACTTTTTTTTGGATAATGACACTAATTTTTAGTCAACAAACATAATGAACTTTACCAATCCTAATAGTGTCTCCCATAGACAAAGTAGGGCTCATCTTTTGGATTCTAGTAATTTTCATATTTTCACTCACACAATGAATTATGGGACCCCTCCTCATACCTATTCATAGCATAATCCTCTTTTCTCATTAGAAAATTAACCTATGTTAGAGTATATTCCCTAGATGCTTTTCTTTATTTCCAAATTTCATCAACATAGAGGAAAGAATCCTTATACCATTTATAACCTCATGATTAGTTATCAATTTGAAAATCCTCATTCACCTACTCCTACATTCTCAATGGGATTTAAAGGTACCACTTTTTTTGGTTCTCAGCCTCTCCCTTAAATTTCAACTCCTCCTTATGCCATGACATCTTCTTCTCTAACTTCTTCTACCTCCATGCTTGGTATTTCAACTAACATGGTAGGTTACACATCTAGTGGACCTCTCATAAAGTCCACTATCCTTAATCCTTCCACTATTTCATTATTTACTACCCAAGGAAATCATGTTTCTAGTTTTTCTTCCTCTCAACCATTCCCTAGTCCATCTTTTGCTTCATAAGTAAATTTTTCCACTAGTGTCTCGAATTCTCACAATTATTCTCAAGCTCATATTAACACTAATAGTGGTACCCAAGCCACTAATACCAACACAAATAACAATTCTAATGATTCTAATGTTAATAAAATGCACCAAATTTTATTAAAAACTCTCAATAGAATGAATACCTTTCAAGCTCATGACACAAATCAAATGATGAGAATGCAAAACCACCTTCTTAATATTCAATCTCATCCATAACTAATGTCTTGGGGAACACATAACCAAATTTTCCCCCTCTTCCTCTTTGAGATTCTCAAGAAAATCTCATTCCTCAACCTCCTTTAGTCAATAAAACCATTAAGCATCTAAAAAATGAACCTCTCACTACTCAAATTTCCAACATTGATATAGGAGGTATAATACCTAAATTTTCTTATAATAGGTCAACTGATCCCACCATTCACCTTAAAACATTTGGAAATATTTACAAATATTGGGTCAAATTAAACTCCTTTGCCACTACCAAACTCCTAGCTAAAACTCTCACAGGTGATTCCTTGGATTGGTATAATCAACTTATAGCTCATTCCATTTCTAGTTTGGAGGATTTAGTAAATGCTTTAGTGCAAGAATTCCAAACTAATTATCTTCTTGAAAACACTTTGGCCCATTTCATTAATTACAAACAACATGAGAATGAAACTTCCCAAGCCTTTATTAAGATATGTAAGACTTTGTCAAAAAAATATGAACATAAAATGGTGGATGACAACCTTTTTCATCTCTTTACAAATGGTCTCTTTTATAAACTCCAATATCAAGTCTGCACTCTCTCTCCATGTACCTTGGAGGAGGCTATTGGCCAAACTAAATGACAAGATTTCTTAATGCATCAATTCAATCCACCCTAACCTATGGGTCTTCATTTATTACTTTAGAACAAAAACCATAATATCACTAATGATGGTGTTACTGATTCTTATGATACCATTCACAATATTCAAGTTATCGTTCCTAACCCTTCTTTGGAACTAGTCCCTTATTCTAAAAAAATTACTAATCCTCATTTCTCTTCACCCAATAACATCAATGTTCACAAACCTCTATCCTCAATAGAATTACTTAAGTGTTTTCCTAGGCCTCTTTCACAATAACTTGACCCTACTCATCTTATGAAATCCTAGTATGATCCTTACAAGTTTTGTTGGTTTCACCCTAGTCGGGGTCATTGTCATGAAAACTGTAGACAAATTCATAATTTAGCTATGTATTTTCTTCTTGGATCTAATTTTTATCATGATTCCATTATCCAAAAGTGTCTACAATCCTATGAGATTGTTTTTAAGGATAGTAAATCAAATGATAAAACTCAGGCCTTGAATCAATAAAATTCTCATTTATCTATCTATAAATATCCTTTACCTAATCATAAATTTATTCAAGACACTCAAGACAAGCCCACCCCTTCCACCAATAATGTATAAAGTCTTATTGAATTAATTTCCAAAGAGTGTGTAGTTAGCATGACTAATATGCGAAGGGTGGTGATTTTCATTGATTCCTAGCCTATCTCCATTCCTCCTTCCCATAATACATATCATGTTATCTAGGATTATTCTCCAACTTATTTACATGACTTGGGGCAAGAAGATCTTATCACTTTTGATGATCTAATTTATGATCTTCCCTTGGATAACACATCCCATTCTTTTTCTACCACTCTTCCATCATCTTCCAATGCTAATAATAATCAAGCTCTTACTGACACTTCTCCTTCTCAAAATCAAATTCAACCAACTACTTATCAATATTCACATGATTTAACACTTTTTTTTAAACCTTTTTCTTCTTATCAAGATAAATTTTAATGTAATTCAGATCCTCCTTTCAAGGATATCCTTAACTATTATGCACATTTATCTAACAATCTTATTATGGGCTATCATGAGTAGGATTCAATTGTGGAGCTCACTAATCTCCCATCTTAAATTGCATTCCTTGAGCTTATGAGTAATTCTCCACATCATAAAAATTGCCTCATGTAACTATTATTTGAAATGAGTGTCCCTCATCTTCCCCTAGTAGGACAAGCGGTAGCCTGATCTAGTTTTTAAGATAATATTTTACAACAATGTGAAGAGATGTCTATTAACATTGATGAAACTATAGACACTTCTATTTATCTATGATTTATCATAGCTTATATGATTCCTAACAAGATTTTGATTCATGTAGATGATCCTCTTTTATTTATCATCATCTAAATTGATGATATCCAAGTTAAGTGTGCATTGATTGATGAGGCTTTTGGCATATGTTTCACTTCTCTTGATTTCATTATGAATCTTGGATATTATAAATGCAATCTCAAATATACAAATAACACATTCTAAGGATATAATAGAAGGAAAATGCCTCCTCTAGGTTACATGTGACTTCCCATTACCATCCCACCTATCATTTCCCATGTGAAGGTGATGATCTTTAACTTACCCTTTCTTAAAAACATCTTTCTTGGTAGATCGTGGACTCACCGCATGAGAGCTATCACTTCGTCCACTCAACAATGTGTTAAATTCCCTCATAATGGATCCATTTATAGGATTCAAGGTGACACTAACCCTTGTAATTTTGAACAATTCCAAGATCATGGTGTCTTCAAGATCCCTACTCTTGAACTACATCTAAGGAATAACCATGATCATAATCTAGGGTGTAAATATCAATGACATAAGTAGGGATAAACTTTTTATTCTATGAAGCATGGTGAATATAATGCCTAGTATTGGTCAAGAATATGAGAATGCCATCACAAAGAGGCTTATGAGAACAAGGTTACAAGGAAGCAAGAAGCTACAAGATGAGATGAGGTGAGAGATAGAAAGTTTGATCTTTAAGTTAATACCATTGATCTCATCATCATCAAAATCTAAAATATTAAGATGAATGTTACCAATGCACTCAAGATGCCCATTATAACCTTAGGTTGAGTTAATAGGAAAGTTAAGGCATTGAGACTCATAAAATGGAACATATTAGGTGGTCTTTTATAGGCTCATGATATTGAGATTGTTCACTATCATTCTTCTTTATTTGAGTATTTTCATGCATCTCATCATATTTATTCACTTATAATTCTTGATTTTTATATTTTTCCCCTCTATCATAGGGTAGAGATGGCAATGACACCTCCATTTTATGAGGATCCATGTAGGACTATGCTCATGGATCATGTTATGACCAAGCCTTATTATTTTTCTAGGTATCTTGACCCTTATAGTTGGTTTACCCCTGAGGTTAGTGTAACTCTCCTTAGACCTTTTATAGATCCCACCCCTACCTCAATATAACTAGCTATAGTTGAGCCTCTTCTCATTCCTACTATAGTTGATATTATTATTTCTCTTACTTTTGTTGGGCCTACCCCTAATTCTAATTCTATTGTTCCTTTCATTTAGCCTAGTTCCATTCCTTCCTCATCATCACCCTTCTTTGGTGATGGTTTGCTTCCTTTTCCTAAGATGGATTATCTATCCACCAATTAGGATGATGACTGCTTTTCATCTTCTTCTAATCTTGTTTTACCTCCTTCCATGAGTGATTCTAGTAAAACCACTCATAAGAATATATGTTGCTTTCATGGGATAGATAAACATTCTTCCACCCATTATCACAAGTTGTAATAATATATTGATACCTGACATCCTTCTCCCCCATCATTAGATAAAGACATACCTCCTTCAAGGGTACTTATTGAATATTTTCCCAAGTATGGTGAGGTATATTTTATATGGAATATATATGACACCCATCACCCTAATCATTATCACAACATACAACATCTCAAGAATCATCTTATAGCCATTCTTGGACCTTCTACTACTCCTCCCATAGGTTGTTCTCACAAAAAGGATCCTCCTTATTCTCTCATGGCTCCACCTCCAATGGTTCCATTACCTCCTATGGTACCTTCACCACCTTATATGCCTCCACCTATGATTCCTTCACTTGTGGACCTTTCCTCACCTATAGATCCTTCTCCATTTGTAAGCCCTTCACCTATGGATCCTTGTCCACCAGTGATTCCTTCACCTCACATAAATCCTTCTACCATGCATTATCATAAAAAAAATTTGCCCAATTTTCCTCTTCAGCATGATCCTTCTAGAATTTATACTTTTTCAATTGAGGAGATCATAAAAGAAGTATTTGCCCAGTATTCATTAAAGATTAATGAAACCTTAGGAGAAATTTGACTATAACTTCATAGAGACTTATCTGATGTATTGGATAATGTGTGTGGATATATTTACCAGTATTTATGAGGAAATGCATGGTGATTTCACATTTATATTATATTGGATGTGTGCTTCAATCTTATTTCTATCTATTACATCATTTGAAAATATGTCAAATCTATGTTTATCTTATATCATGATTTCTTACTTATTGTACTATATCTTGCTTATCTTATCATTCATGGTTCATATATGGTTGTCTTTTATTTATCATTGTTTTTATTTCTTTTCCCTTGAGTTTTTCTCAAAACTCTCTTGCTTATATCTTTTTTATTGTTTTACTTTCTTATCTTTATTTTTCATAGATAATTTATCATGGTGATTTAATTATACCTATCCTATTCCCCTTGGTTATTATTTTCCTTTACCATGTGATTAGTTATAAAATAATCTATCTCATTATTATCTCCTTTCACTGGTCCACTGTGAAACTCCTTTTTCCATTCTTTTTCCTCAAACTAAGCATATACACAATTGAGACTTGAGATCACATACTAGTTCATTGTCAAGCCTAAGTTTCCTAGTTAGTCTTTGTCTTTAGTTACTTAGTTTCCTTTAGCATTAACCTATAACTCCTTCATGTGTATCAATATCTCTCTCATGATTGGTCATTCAAAAATCATATGGAGGAGGAATCTTAAAAATCCTTTAAAAGAATGTTAAAAGCCAAATCATTTAAACAAAATGCAATGATATCAAAAGGCAAAAATATTTTTAAAAGTTTAATCACACTAAAAGACATGATTCAAAACACATATCTTTCTTCTAGTTGAATCTTAAAATTAAAAATTTTCCTCACGATAGAGTTGAGGTCCTTTGGGGTGTGGTAGGCCAGTAGATTAGAAGAGGAGAATAATTTTTTTTTTAGTGCTACCTAATTTCTCATGCAAGTACCCAATCTTCATAATAAACCGACAACTCTATAAGGGATCATGAATAATGGGGAATACATCATGGGAAGGTCGGTCAATTTTCTTTTCCTGTACTAATCTATCTTCATGATTTTATCTTATTAGCACACCTATTTGCCTACAATGCTTTGTGTCTATAGAAAACAAGTTTCCTTTATACATAGATGACCACTAGTCACTTAGTGTCTTCTCATAAGATGCTTAAGTCTTGAATTTTACAGTCTTTTTTCACTCTTTATCTCCCTTATATTTTTTCTTGAGAAATAATGTTTTGTCTATTGATCACTCCCCTTGGGATTTCATTTGTGATTTTCATTATAAGACCATGGATAGGACCTAACCATCCTCACAAATTACCATATTTTCCTTCCTATTATGCGTACCCTTGATTACCTAATTTTCTTGTTTATTCCACCCTAGTAGTGTTATTTTTTTCAAATTATAGTGTAAGATCATGGATAGGACCTGATCTTCTTCACAAAATTTTCTAATACCCAAGTCACCATCTAAATTACATGTGTCAAATTTGAGATAAGATTCAATTGATTATAAATTTACATGTAATTTTACATGCTTCCTAACTTGATTTAGTATGTTTTATTCTTACTTCCTTTTTATTTTTCCCTTCTTATCTTCTTATTTTATAGGTGCATGTAAGATGTCATTCATTTCTTGAATTTTTCATACTTCCCAATGTGAATTAATATGACCAATTTAAGACCAATCTTTTACAAATTTGTTTTTCTTTCATATTTCATAGCATGATTTACTATAATTGATTAACTTAATTAATTTGTTTTATACCATTTTTTCCCTTTTACATAGCTTTCATTTTATTAATTTGTTTGTCATACTTCCCAATGTGATATTAGTATAATTTTGCTTATTTTAATTTGGTGCAAAAATATTTCATATTGGTTTAAAAATAAATTCCCTTTTTACCATCTTATTTTGCCATTTCTTGGTTCTTTATGCTTAGTCATTTCTTGTTATTACACATTTCCCAGCTTCAAATAGTGTGTAGTAAATTTTTATTGATTGATTATGTTTTTCCAAATCCTTTTGCTTGTTTATTTTTACCCACACATGTGTCTTTCATAATGCTAGAAAAGAAACTACATCTCATATATTTCCTATAGCATATACAACAAATCTAGATACATGTGCTAGAAAGAAATATATCCTAAGCATCCACAACCTCAACCATAATGACAACATACACATCCAACACCAATATGCCAAAATGATCCATCATATATATATATATATATATATATATATATATATATATATATATATATATATATATATATATATATATATATATATATATATATATATATATATATATATATATATATATATATATATATATATATATATATATATATATATATATATCATGAGTTTGATACAACATATGCAACCATATATAATGTTCCAACTCTATGACTAGGTCCTATCCTATCTATCTTATGGCTTAGCCACACTGCTTGATGAGGCCTTAGTCTAACTCCTCTGAATGGTATGTTGTAAGGAGGTGATATGAGATATCAATCCCTCTACCTATCCTTGTAGGTGTGTTTCCCACATTTGTGACTCCACCAACTAGGTCCAGATATTTGCCATCTATGCTACTATATCCAAATTTGTAGCTCTCTCATCTACTAGGGCCTATCATGCTTGTAGCTCCTCTACACCCATCATTATTGGTGGTTGCATCATCTATTTTTATGCTCATATATACCTCACTACCTCTCTTGATAATCTAAACCAATTTTCCTAAGTTAGGGTAGATACTACACTCATATCCTCTAGTGTTATGGGGTCATATAAATGTATAGTCTCATCTAGGATGTCATGGAGTGCTCCCCTCACCAAGGACCCCCATCTCTCCTCCTCATCCTCACCTACACATTCAAAATCACACAAGATGGATATTATATCATTTTTATATCTCAAAATATCTATCTATTTATCCTTCCAAAATAAATATAAGCAACAATTTAAACGTATTCTCTTTTTACCTATCTATGTCTTAGCTACTATGGTCTCTCCATCTATGTAACTACCTAGCATAGTCTCCCCATCTATGCAGCCTCCTAATACCTCCTCTATAGGTTTCCTCCTCAACACTAAACCTAGCTATCATAAATTATGTCAATCTTAGCCTATGTCTAAGTGGTATCTCTATCATCTCCTTTGGCTCATATATAAGGTCATTTAGGATGGTAATAGTCTTCACTCTCTCCTCTGATTCCTACCTCCATTAATGTTGTATCCTCAATGACCATTTCTCATCTCATTACAAAGCTAGTAGTGGTATATCTAGTATCTCTACCTCTACATCCTTATCCTCCTACTTAGCTCTTCATTATGGTCAACCAGTCTATAGTAACTCTTGATGTGGCCTTAGTGTCATCCTCACGACTAGTGTCCCTAGTCCTCTCCTCCCCTATGGCTCCCTCACATGTCAAGACCATTACTCAAGCATTAGTATCAGTGTTTTTGGATGAGGTAGGCCCATCTGTCCTAACACCCATGCCATCATATATGGCTTCCTCCATTAGAAATAGTGTCTAACAACCTCTATCCTATTTATTATTGGTATAACTATGTACTAGCTCACCCATATAGTTTGTATGTGCTCTTATGGATACCACATAATGTCTATATATATATATATATATATATATATATATATATATATATATATATATATATATATATATATATATCATTGACTATAGTGTTAGTATGTGGGGCATGGACAATGCTACATGGTCCTCTCTCCATCTCTATACCTGAGGTGACCTATCATCGATCACATGGGGTAACCCAATTGGTTGATACATAAGAAACCTCTCATATATCCAATCTATCAAAAATATGATCAGTCTTATGGTCTTCTATCCTTTGACTAGCATCAAGTATATATCATGTACCATCTAGACCCATATGATAGATCATAGGTCATATAGAACTCACTCCTCCAAGATCATCCTACTCAAGGCTACCATGAATAATGGTACCTTGCCATCTAACTTATGACATAACACCCACTATGTCACAAGGCCTATCATAGCCTTACAAATATCTATAATATATGATGTATAGACATCAAACATGCTCACTCTCCTACTTGGTAATATCATCTCTAAGCTTATAGCCTACATGGATAAGGCTCTCCTTTCCTCTAGACTATCTGGTATCGCTAAGATCACATATGCTAATACTATAGGTAGCCTCAGGATGGCATGGACATCCTCTAATGCAATATCTACCTCTATTGTATCCCCATCCACCTCCTATCTAAAGGTGTTAGTTAATCATTCCCAACAACTAAGGAACATGACTAATAGATTAACACTGAGGGGGAATCGACACATATCAACTATCCTACCTAGACCTATGGATCCTATTCTATCCCTATATCCATTTGTCAACCTATCTAACAAGTCTAGTAACCATGTCACATCTACAAGTGTCCAAAATCTTTGTCATCCATGCACCCAAGAAACAAAAAATGATGTATCAGTTCTTCCATGTTGTGTATATCATAATATATTTTTTCTAAATTATTAAAACAAAAACAAACCTACATTACTTTATTTTTAATTTTAGCCTTCTTAGTCCTTCTTGATCTTACTTGGTCATTAATGGCCATTTTATCCCTCTTTAAACCTTTTCCACACTTTTTTGTATCATTTTGTCTTTTTGGTCAAACTAGTTTGACTAAAAGTTTCCTTTCTTTTCACCTAGTTAACTCAAAATCTAAGTTAACCCCCTTCTCTTCCCTTCCCTAGTGTTGAGTTTCCATTCTAGACATTTCTGACCACCTAAAAACTACAAACTAGGCCTTCAACCTATAAATTATATAGGGTTAACCCATACCAACTAGGTTAGAACTATGGATTCTACTTATTTTCTAGCCTATTGGGTAAATTGGGTTGACCCAATGCTTTTTTCTTGTCAATCCCTTTCATTTTCCTAAAAAAGTGTAATTTTATTATTCTCTGCCTAAACCCATCAAACCCACTTTTGATTTTCCTATTTTCTACCCCTAGAATCTAACTTTTCCTCATTTTGACATTTAGAAATGATTAAAATTCAAAATTAATGACAACACAATTAAATAACAAATTTAAAAACTATTTTGATGTTCTTAGTTGCATACTTGTAGTGCACCTGCTACCACCTCTGGAGCCTCTCCTTATCTAGCATGTCATCTCCTCACCATCCTAGCTTTCTTCTCTAGAGCTCTCTATTCTCTCCTTAACAAGTCAAAATAACAAATGACATGTCTTTTTCCATATTTTAAAACACTTTTCAAAACACAAATCTTTCAATTATTGTCCTGTAGATTATTTATTTTACTTCTATCTTCTTTTCTATAGATTTATTTTGCAAACCATAAAATGTATGAGATTTGTGATGACGTAGATATTATTTTACACTACCATATGCTTATCTTCCAATTTTTTTTATTTTTGAATAATTTTTTCACTGACTTCTATAGGCTCATTTAGTGTTCTCTACATTGGACACCTTCACATCTCTTGTAGTCTAATTTATCTACAACACTAAGGTAAGTTAAAGGTATGAATTTTTCAATTTAGTCCTTTCATTTATCTTATTTCATACTTACTACACCTTAATTATCATCAAAATTACATGTTAACATGTTATAACTCAAAGTACCATCCCATGTTTTACTTACGTGACACATGATGAGCTTCAAGTGGGGCATATGTATACACATAATATTTTCAAACTTTTATTGATTACTAACACTTTGTATCTTACAGGAACCTATTGATATCAATCTTTTTGAGTGTATGACTTAAGGGGTGCATCAGGAAAGGGGTGGGCAGACCATCAATGCTTTGTAAGATTATTGTCCCTTTTTCCACTTTCCATCTACACACTTGTCTCATAAAACAATTAACCCTAAGATTATTCTTCTCAGTCCTACTTATTCTCTTCTTTTCCTCTTTCCATTCCTCTTTTTCTTGTCTCAACACCCTTTTAGTTAGTTGGTTGTAATGGGTTGGCTAGGTCAAACCAATATAGTTTAGGGGTATTTTTCACTTTCTTGGCTTGTTCGCCTTTCACTTAACCTAGCTTAGACCTAGTTATTTGTCCCCAAAAACACACTAGGTCAATTGGGTCAAACCTGTATAACTAACATTCTTGAGAATATTTAGGGTAATATCCACCTATATATACAAGTTCATTTCCCACCATTTTATAAGAGAGTAATTATTAGCAAAGAATTGTGAGCAAACATCTTCTTATTGACCATTCTACTTGAGGAATAAATCTTAGGGTTCCATACTTTCTTTAGAGATACAGACCTTATCTTATGGAGAATTATTTTATATGCTTAGATAGGTTGTGTAGCCTAGAGATGATTTATCTTAGTTATTATTACATACAACAAAAAATCTCTTGTGAATTACCTTGACCGAGGAATAGATTGAGGATCGTCAGGTTCATCTTCAAAGGCAAGTATTCTTAACTTTATTTCTACTTTGTAATTGTAGATAGATAAAGAATTTGTATTGACATGAGTATATGTCTTCTAATACATGTTTACTTTAGTTTGTTTTATTATTTCTAACCCCCACTTTGTGCCACAAGCTTTGGTGTGCAATAAATTAGATTTACTTTCTTGTTATTAAAATAAGTGAATGTTTTGAACATTAGGACTCCATTAGGGCTATTATGTGATTATGTTAGATTGTAGGCTTTGGAAACCTTCCTAACATGATATGTTGTGACAAGTGTTCCCCTAATAAAGTCTAGTGGATCCCTATATTGGTCATGATCCCATTTAACAAGTATATCCCCAATCAGAAGTATAGGTATAATCTATCTTCTCTGAGCCAAGATTTATTTATAGACATGATGGATTTTTTATTGCATACAAAAACCACTCCATTACCCTACAAGTTGATGCCAACATCTAACCTAGCTCATAAATAGTACTTGTAGCCATTGAATGGATTCATCAGTAGTATCTGATCCAAAAATCAATAAAATGATAAATTAGTGATGAACTATAATCCAATATTAATTACATAAAGAAATCACTAATATAGAATAATAACAGGATAACCACATCACTACAATCAAATCCCATAGCATTAGAATATAACAATATGATATAGCTAATTAAGGGAGTGTAATAGCCACTATACACATGTTTTATATCTACATGAAGCCCAATATCATAACATTGAAATAATAATGTAGTCCAACTAAGTAAAGGAGTGTAGAAATCAACTATACGCATTCTAAATCAATTGTCTAAGTAGTCATGTCAGGGTACACAAGGGTGGGGTCTTGACAAAACTTTTGTTTCTCATGGAACCAATTTCTAACCATTTATTAGACATTGATTTTTGAGCATGTTCTCTATAAAATTAGCAAAGTAAAAAAGATTTTTCCTATGAAAGTCTTTTGGAATTGAGATACCATTTTAGTTCAGATGAGCTAAAAAATTAATGCAATATTGGAAATTAATTATCTTAGCTAGTGATAATTTTTTTTGAGTTTTATATTCAATTTTAGATCACTTAGCTTATTTTTAAAACTCTATTTCTAAATGATAACTATAGGCTAAAACACATAAAATTTCACCATTAGGAAAATAATTTACCAAAATAGATTCTTCCATTTGTGAAAACATTTACTCATCAGTATTAGGATTATAATTGTATAATTAATTCCACCAAAGAAGACATTACTAACTATCATGTTTGAGAGGGTAAAATACTTGATTTCATTTTCATTGTCCAAAAAGGGATTATACTTTAGTTTTTTGATGCAATATTAGTTTATATAACTTATTGGTTTGGTTCATTTATTAATCATTTCAACATTCAAGAAATCCAATGAAATATATTATTCTCAATTCCAATTCTCTTTATATTTTTAAAACTTCCATTGAATCATTATAAACTATGATGTAAAACAAGCCTAAATCCACATTCTTAGAGCTATTGCTAGTTTTTAGTTACCAAGTTACATACTTATTATTAAGGGAGCTTTCACTACATAAGTGAGCTGGTATAAATTTATGGTTATATTAATTTATCCTTACATAAAAATGTTATTTCTAAAAAGGCATAAAATCATGATAAAATAATAATTTATAAGATTTAAAAGACTGCCAGTTTATGAAATAATAAGGAACTTTTTCATTGTAGAATAAATACATTAATTTTATTCAATCACTAAATGATAACATTACACATATATGGAATACTATAACTACATACACCAATATGTGTAGACACTTAAACGTTACACCAAGTATTTAAAAATCATCTAATGCCTACCCCGACTTACAAGTTTAAATTATGACTACCTCTACACAAATCATGGAATAAGAATAAGACATTTAAATAATCTCATTTGCACATTAACTTTTATGACAAAAAAATATCAAACTCTTGTAATTGAAATAACCACCGAAAAAATGGAATTGCATATCAGAGTATGTTTTTAGATTGAGTGTCGGACCTAATACCTCACTTGTTAAAGCAAGTAATACTCATTCAATGTACTTGTGTATGTGTAAATATAACCAAAGGAGGTGATCTAAGATAATTAGTTAGGGGTAATTACTCACAAATAATTCTATGGGGAAGTAGGTTGCCTAAAGGGTGGTTTATGAGGTTTGGGGCATATCTATGTATGAATACATGGATAGGACTTGAGCACCATATGTGGTACTCATTCTTCCACATAGGACTATTTATAGGTCCTTATCCCTCGTTAAATACCTCACATTCCTTAGTGAGTTTTGGTTCTACTTGAGGATGGTTAAATGGTTATTTTTAGACTAATTAGAAAGGATAACTTTAAAACACCCTATGTTATTGTTTGTCTATAACATGTCTATGAAATGAGAACAAGATATAAGGTTATATTAATTGACAATTACATATGATATATAAAAAATTAATCATAAGTAGCAACCAAAAACCAATTTAAACACATGCATATTGTACTAAATTCCCACAAGTATACAACAAAATTTATCATTGCTTAGAAAAAGTACAATCATAAAATATAATGAAAACCAATCACCGTAATCAATTATTCAAGTGATACTAGCCAAGTTTGTCAACTTCCTCAAGGCATAAGGGTCACTACACCATTTCCAACATATTATTTTAAGTTCACAAATTTCCAAATTAATAAGTATGGATGCATCTATTTGATTAAATGATTAATGATATAATTTATGATCAACTTCATTATATATCAAATAAGATATAAAAATAACCTATAATTTAATTTATGTAAATGACATTATATTGGAAAATAGTCAATACATTTATGATCAATAATAGGAGGAATTAAGGTAAGCATAAAGTATATTATAACTAGGTGGATATTCCTTTGACATTGATTATTCAATCAAACTATTAGATTTAAAGTAAGGAAAACATATTCAATCCTTGTAACTTTCACGTATACTTAATCATTTTGCATCCATACATCTACTTAGTAATTATCAATAATAGTAAACAGTTGGTTCTTTAACCTTTTTTACAACTAGAATTTCATTAAATAAGCAACCCAACTTCATGCAACAACTTTCCAAGTATGGTTAACATAGTTGAGTAATATGTTATCAATATGAACAAGTACGTAATATGCATGCATAATGGTGGGTTTTGAATACAACATGTAAATAAAGTGTATAAGCATAAATAGATTTTTTAATATGAATCAATTATATAATACACATACTAACAACAATTATCTTACTTAAATGAGAATTTTAAGCCAAGTATCAAATGAGTGGAACCAAAATAAAACATTTCATTTAATAAACTCTTACAAAATAAATGTTTGAACATGTCATGACACAACAACATGCATTTATTTTCAGCCAACAAGAAAGAAGATGATATGCATACTTTACTCCTAAGAATCAAGTCCAAATTATGTATATTCAACCATCATTTATTTGTATTAGCATCAAGCATGGAAGAACACATCACTTAGAAATTTCTATCTTACAATACAAGTAATTTAAGATAAATTTCCTCATTTACAAGTTGACAATTCATTCTAGAATTTAAATTCAACTTATTCATATACTAGGCAACTACTAGTTTAGAATTAAAATTAGAATTGTATTAATTCTAACAATGTTACTAACACTAAAAATTATGAAAGGAAATCAACAAAAAATAGATTAATTAATAATAAATGTGTATACCTTTATATGCAACCTTATAAGTCCAAGGTATGCAAGAAAAATTCCATTCATGTTTCCATCATATGCTAGAATCAAAATTTAACTGAGCTTGTTTCTATATTCCATACACAAGCTAAAATCATCTTAAAATAAAATATCTATATATTCATGCTATCTCATGAGTTAAACAATGTATCAAGAGAATCCTAGGTATATGTATACCAAAAGGAAATACGGTATCCCTTCAAGTTAGGATTGTATCTTATTAAAAAAAATACTAACATACTTAAGTATGCTTAAAACACTAAGAATAAATGATGTATTTGCATAAGTAAACTCCTACTCAGATTTATCATATAATACTCATGTAAAAAACTAAACAAATGTTTTATAAAACTTAAGAAAGATATTAATACTACACTAATAATAAAAACTTAATATACTAATATATAAATAGTAATGATGATCTTCTAAACATCTCATGATAAAAACCCAAGTACATGTAAATGATTAAGTTCAAAAAATGTAAGTGAACTTTAGCATCTTACCATGTCTCAACATTATAATATTTTTAATTCTTTTTCCCACATGATCCATTTCAAATACAATATTAGCATACAATAAATGCCAAATATAAATAAAATAATATTAGAATGAAATTAGATTATAACTGGATTCATGAATCATACTATATGAAATGGATAAATAACTAAGTTAAGAGCATATAACTGACATATAATAAAATGTTACTAATTACATCATGGATATTTTTGAGATCATATAGGAGTATGAGTAACATGAGACTAAATCAGATAAACCCTCCCAACCAGCCCTATGAGCCCAACCATTGGTGTCCCTTGCCAACCCATCCATCAAATGGATGGTGGTTTAGATAACCAGATTCAAGAAGAGATTTTGAGCAAGTTGGGATTTATAAACCATTGTACAACTCAACACAAAATGGAAAGTAGTATAGGTAAGTGACTATCAAGTACCATCCCAAGATTAGATAAAAATAACTAAGTAATGGCATTATTATAAATTAGAAATTGGGATAATCCATTGGAGTATATTTTAATGTCATAGTGATGGATTTATAAACCAAATCCATGTCTATAACATTCAATAATATTAGACTTGGAAAATCTCCAAGTGTATGGCCAACCTATAAGTATCCCAACTACCGATCCATATCCCATGCTCATAAGCACACAATTACAACTAAGCCATTTAAGCCTTATATAGGAATGATTATACAACTAATTCAAACAAATTACATAATAAGATGTGAATTGAAAAACATATAACTCAAAAAAGTTATACTCAGCCCAAGACACAGTCCAATAATTCAACACATTAAAAATAGTCAACATAAATAGATTAGTTAAAGCATTCATCATGACTTCCAGTTATATACCAAATCTTTGCAATAATAACTCAATTATTCAAGTAACCATCGTAACTTAAAATCAATTTATGTCAAGAATCGATATAGTAGATTTATGGGATCATCATGAGGTCTCACGACCTCATATAATCCACGAATCTAAAAATTAGGTCAAACATTTATAACACAACAATAGACCTCTATAACCATTTAATTTAAAAGTCAAAACCATCTATTAAAAATATCAGTTCCAATAGTATTAGTCTATATCCCAAAGAATTAACAATATGTAAAACACACATGAATTCCTCAACAATACCACAACCCAATCATATAATAGAATCATGCCATTATAAATAAACTCATAGAAGATGTCAAAGTCAAAACCACACACACACACACATAAGAGTCAAGTTATTCAAGGAAAACATGAATAAGTAGTTCATCTAAGTAAGGAAATCATTCAATATTTCATTCCAAAGGAACCCATAATAAAATATACAAGCTTTGTCATTAAATTTGAAGAAACTCAAATAGATTATACAAACTTCAACCATGAATTAAAACCCTTAAGCATGAATTCAATTAAATAGGGTATGATGACCCATTTTAGAAATATACATAGGTCAAATAAACCAAAAAGTAACACAATAACATGAAAGCACTAAAAATAAGTGCATGGTTTTATAAAAATGAAACCCATATATTTAATATTAACAAAAATGTACATAATAATAGCCACACAAAAACCCATGACATTCCTCAAAAGGAGTGGGGTCAATGACCTAAACATACACAACTGAATTAAAAATGCATCATCAGATTCAAGTATGCTAAGTCATGACATTTACACAATATAATCAAAACACACAACCCTTCCAAAAAGTTGCATATAATCCTCAATACAATGATAGACATATAGGCCACAACATAATTGAGTATATATTAAAAACCAAATAGCAGAATTAAACCCTTTTTCAAGTTTATATGAAAAAGACAACATTGAAATAATCCATTGGGCACTAGATACCAATACAAAAGTCTTACAACATCCCAATTACATATGCAACATCTAATGTATTTTTATAATTTATTTAAAAATAAAAATAACTAGATTAATAGTCGCAAAATAATTACCTAAATCATGCATTGGATAAAAACTTAAATAATGTAAGTAGATTCTATAACCAGGTCTGTAATAACCTTATTTTTCCACACCACAAAATTGATCATGCAACCAAAGCTAACACCCCCCACATAAAAACCCATATGTGTATTTTTCTCCATTTTCTCCCCATTATTCCCCCCTACCCACATCTAATCCACTGACATTTGACTAACTCTTTATATTTCATCCAACTTACCCATACCCTAGTGAATTTGAAATTCAATATGAGGAGAGAGAAACTCCCTCCAATGTTATCAACCAACTCCCAAGACCCCATGCTAAAATCATAAATGCAATGGTCATAAATGACCTAATCTAAAAAATCTAAAACTTAACAATAATAAAAGTAATAAACTTAAATTTTTTAATTCCACAAGGCTTGAATTAACCAAATAATAATTATACACCAAGTGACCAAGGGAATAATCCACATGGGTGGGTCATGGGGATAGGTCTAAGCAAGTCCCTTAGGGTGTCCAAGTCCTATAAAAAATTATTACAAGCAAATCTAGGGTGGTGATGAGTCTATAGAGAAGAGAGAGAAAGGAATCTATAGTGTAAAGTTTAAAACAAGAGAAATAAAATTGACCAACACCATGACAACATGCAATAATCAAATAATAGTATGATAAGTTACAAAAAAAATATGACAAATACATGAAATAGAATGCATTATCACAAATAAAATAATAAGACTATTTAATGGAAATAGAATAAACTAACAACACATGAATACCTATCAGAACTCATTTGACTTCCTAGGAATCACTTTGATACCCAAATACTGATGCCAATATCTAACCTAGATCAGATATCAATACTTACAACCACCAAATATACATCAGTAGTACCTAATAGATAATAAATAAATTAATTAAAAAAACTATAATAAAATAGTAATTACATCAAGTAGTCCATATAATCATCATGTGTAGAAATTAAAACATGATATGTTATCAACCTACATTCAAAGTATCATTGTATCAAAATCCAAAAATATAGTCAATCTATAAAAAGAAATACAATAGTAAACTATACAAATAGTAATAATATTGTTTAAGCAATCATATAAGTATTAAAAAAGTGGGGTCATAACATCCTTCTCCTTAAAATGAAGCCATCCTAGCGACTAATCAAATAGTCATGCACAATGATGCCTAAAAATATGTGTATATTCCCAATTAGCTCTTCTTTCACTCAATGGGTCTCATTGAACTAGCATTATTTTATAGCTTAATGTTGTAATGGTCTAGGATTCTCACTATTTCTAGTTGTATCCTTTCATCTTCCATAACTTGTAGATGTTTCCAATCTAAAACATGAGAGGGATCAAGAATGTATTTTCTTAGTAAAGCAACATGAAATACATCATGAATCCTTGATAGATAAGGATGAAAACTCATCCATTATGAAACAAGAATAATCTTATCCATTATGTTAAAGGTACCATCAAAATGTGGAGCTAGCTTGGAAGTTTTTTCCAAGTTTATTGAACTTTTATATGGTCTAAAATGCAGAAAAACTTTTTCACCCACACTGAACTCATGTACAGTCCTCTTCTAGTCAACATAACTCATATGCCAATCAAATGTCACTTTCAAATTATATCGTATCAATAGCATCTATTTATCATATTCCATCAATAAATCAAGGCCAATAACAACCCTATTTTCTAAGAAATCCCAACCAAATGGGGTTCTTCACTTTCTCCCATATAGAGCTTCAAAAGGTAACATTTTTATTATAGAATGATTAGAATTATTATATGCAAACTCAACCAAATAGAGATAATCTTCCCATTTCATTTTCTAGTCCATAACATACATGCATAGCATGTCATCAACCACCTAATTGAGCCTTTTAATTTAACCATCCATTTTTGGATGATATGAAGAACTAAAATTTAACCGCATTCCAAAGGTTGAAATCAATGTTTGTCAAAACCTTAATGTAAACAATTTATCACAATCTAAAATAATCACTTCATATATGCCATGAAGTCTAACTAATTTTATGAAACATTCTAAAAACATGGAAGTGTCATCCATTAGATTTTTAGTAATGATGTGGCCAATGTTAGTATCGTTATCAATCACCACAAGTAATGTGTCATGTTTGTTACATGATTTGGGCAGCCTCATAATAAAATCAAGTGAGATTACAGCCCACTATCCTCTTAGAATATCATGAGGGTACAACAAACCTATAAGATGAAAATGCTTAGCCTTAACTCGCTATCATTCCAATCATTTTGCCATAAAATTAGTGACATTGTGCTTCATTTTAGGCAAAAAATAAAGCTTTCTTAGCTCATGTATCATCTTTGTGACACCTAGATGACCATAATGAGGTGTTGTATGCACTTATTTTAACATATAATTTATTAAATCACTCAACTTAGGTACATAAATTCTATTTTTATGAGTTATAAGGCCATCTATTTCAATTGAAAAATCAGCAACATTATTTGCTATAGGATCGTCAGCTAAACTTGCTCTTACATCATGGTAGAATTCATCAATAAGTTTTTTTTCTAACACAACACTTATGAAATTCTCTTATATTATAGATAAGGTAACATGGTACATGCATCTATTTATTGCATTAACCACACAATTTTCCTTGTCCTTGACATAAGATATCTAAAAAATTCTTAAAAATTCTAACCATCTATGCTGGCATGCATTTAAATCATCTTAAGAGATCAAGTATTATAATTTGTGGTGATCGGACTTCACCTTAAAAGGTTTTCCAAATAGAAAATTATTTCTATTATTTTAGAGCATAGACCATGTTAGTAAGCTCCATGTCATGCGTGGGATAGTTATTCTCATGATCCTTAAGTTTATGTGACTCATAATCCACAACTTTACCATATTAAGTTAATATTCCTCCATAACCTTCCTTAGAAGCATCAACCCACACCTAAAAATTACCATTTGGGTCCAGAATAATACATATAGGTGTTATTGTTACAACACTTTTAGATTGTAAAAGCCTCTTCACATTGAGGTGTGCATACAAATATCTTCCCTTTATGCTATAAATAAGTGATAGGATGGGATACGTAGGAAAAAATTCCACAAAATACCAATAATAACCAACCAAGCCCATGAAGCTGTACACTTCATGCACATTAGTAGGAGTAAGTCAGTCCTGAATGGCTTTTATCTTTACTAAATCTATAACAATGCCATATTTTGAAATAATATGACCTAAGTAATTAATTTTAGATTCATAAAATTCACATTTAGAGAGTTTTCCATATAAATTATGTTTTCTTAGTATTTGAAAGACTAAACGAAGGTGCTAATCATGTTCAACTTCATTCTTGGAATAATAAGAATGTCATCAAGCAACACTAACACAAATTTATCTAAAAAGTCTCTAAAAAAGTTGTTCATAAGGTTCATAAATGTATTTGGAGCATTAGTTAAGACATATGGAAGGACTATGAACTTATAATATCTATATTTAGTTCAAAAAGTTATTTTATGAATGTCTTCTTCTTTGATCCTCAATTGAGGGTACCCTGATCTTAAATCGATCTTTGATAAGACAATTACACATTTCATTTGATCAAACAAATCATCAATCCTTGAAAAAGGGTATAGATTTTTTATTATTACCTTATTAAGCATGCCATAATCAATGTGTCATCGTTGATCTTTAATCATCAATATTCAAGGGTTGTAGTTTTTGCAAAAATACACTTACAATGGATTAAAACCTTAATATAATGATTTAATATGACATTTTAAATGATTAAAAAATTAAAATCATCTTAAAAATATCCAAAATATATTTAATTTCAAGAGTGCAACAAATAAAGAGACCAATTTGACGGAAAATACCACACAATTTGATAATAAAGTTTATCTATAAGCCTACGTCTCTAGATCTACTCTAATGGGAGGATCGCTCCTTATTATAATGTTTAAAAATAGCTTAAAATATAAATAAGTCTTAAAAATCATCTTAACAGGCTATAATTCCATTCCATAGATACTCTCAAACAAGAATATGAGCTAAAACAAAATCTGTAAGTCTCTCTATACCACTCTAAACCCTATGCTTAGCCTTGTCTTCACGTCCAAAAACATGTCTTCAAATATAAAATTACCCCCTTTATATACTATTTACTCTTGCAGCTCAAGTAGTTGGGACCTTATCCTTTTATCTCGAATGGTTGTTTTGAATCCCATCATTACCTTTTTTGATGGTCACACTTATCTTTAATCCCATATTTTTAAGGTGGGAATTTAGTGTTATATATATATATATATATATGTATGTATGTATATATTTATGTATGTATGTATGTACCATGAATTTAAAGGCCAAGTTATTGGCATTGGCATAGATTTCAGTGGATGCATGGTGGCATGGGTCTTTCACATGGGTGTTTAGGATATTATGTGGTTGGAACATGAATGTTAGGATATGGAGCATGGGGTCACGTGGCAGGTATGTCGTTAGGTGGATGTGTCATGTGGAAGTGGTAAGGTTATTTGGTTTTTTTAGAACATTTAATGATAATTAATTAAAATATAGTTAAATTAGACCATAGTAAATGGTGTCAAGCCACGTGGTGGCTTGAGGGCCCACCATGTGGAGCAATCTCCACTCACCACTTGTTGTCCACTCACCAATTGTCAACATCCAACTAGATGTTCTACCAAACCAATTTTGTATACTTGCCTAATTTGATTTTCAATGTGTGATAACTTGCACATACAGGATCCATTTTGTGAACCATGAAGTGCATTAGAAAGATATCAATGAGATCTTTTCTATGAGAATGATCAACTTGAAATTTTATGACTTTATTTTTGAAGTGAAATATAGATCCTCCTAGATCAATCCTCCCCACTAGGAGCTTTTAGACCTCCAAAAGTTGATTAATTGGTAAAGAGGGGAGGGTATTTCTCCCTAACTCTTCTAGCTTCCATCCATTTGACCTTGTTCAAGTACATTCCTTTGAGATCAACATGAAGATATTCAACATCTCCCCTTCATTAACTCTGAACCTTTCTATCAAGTATTTTATCTTTATATAGTTCTGTTAGATACTCAGGAGCTAAATCATCAACAAAAGGAGAGATACACTCTCATCATGATCTAAAATCATTAAACGCTCATACAATTTCATATTTTCCACATTCACAACTAAATAAATCTATATATAAGATGGCAAATCCAACTAGAAAGAATTTTGACCAATCTTTTCCATAATTTAGAAAGGACCATACTGTATTGGATTCAACTTTTTACCTTCACCTATAAGCCTTTCCTTACTGATGTGAAGCCATACCAAATCACCTATAGAAAATTGGTGATCAACACGATGTTTGTCATGTCTTGCTTTATGCTTTGCCTGAATTTTCTCCAATTGATCTTGGATATTCTAGTGTACCTACTGTATCTTTTCAATGAACTTCTTGGATTTGATAGCATTATTGCATTCATCAGTAGCCAAATCATATCCATAACAAACATCTAGAGGATATTTAGGCAAATATCCATAACAAAATTCAAAAGGAGATTTCATAGTAGAAGAATGAAGTGCATGGCTATAATCATGTTGTATATAGCATAAATGCTCATCTCATAACTTGGGATGTTTATTGCAACAACCCCTAAGTAAATGTACCACCATATAGTTCACAACTTCTATTTGACCATCAGTCTATGGATGACATGCAATGCTCTTGTTTGACTTATGTCCATAAATTCCCATAGTGTTCACCAAAATTCCCCAAGAAATCAATAATCTTGAAGAGAAGCAATATAAGTGGGCAAACCAGAATGAACCCATACATGCTAAAAGAACAAGTGTGTCATACCTTCCCTTGTAATCTACTTAGTGTAAGGAATAAAAAACACACATCTTGCTAAATCTATCCAATACCACATACAAGTAATTATGTTTCTTCCATGACATAGGCAAACCCCCTATAAAATCCATGGAACTACTTTCCTAAGGATGAGTAAGAATATGTAAGGGAGTGTAAAGTCCTAGTTTCCTATTACTAGGCTTGTTTGTGGCACAAAGAACACACCCCTTAATATATTTGGTAACATTTTCCTACATACAGGGCCAATTTCAAAACATTCTCAAATGTGCAACCATTTTACCTACTCCAAAATGACTAAAAATAAGAGAAGTATGTGCTTCCCTAATCAGGTGCACCCTTTCATTTTAAAGAATGCAAAGTTTACCCAAATGATACAAAAGTCCATTATGCACATGATAGTCTGATTATTCTACATATTTACCATTCATCAAGTCTTTATACACATCCTTAAAGTTAGAATCATCAACATACTACTCTTTATAACTTTTATGAGTCAAATAACTATGCTGTAAAAGAATAGATTCAACTACCATAGGAGATCTAAAAAGCATGGTAGTAACTTTATTCTGAATACCTTTGTTATACTTGATCATAAGATGATAATGGTGTAGGAAACCCATCCAATAAAAATTCCTAGACTATTGTAGCTTGGCCTATGACTAGAGATACTAGATGGGTTGATGATCTATATGTATCATTGTCTCCTTACCCATCAAGTAATGTTTCAATTTATTAACACTCTAAACCAATGCATATAATTCCTTATCATAAGTCTGATAGTTTCTTACCAAACCTATGAAGGTCTTAGAATGATAGCTTATTGGCTTCTTTCCCTACATCATAATAGCTCCCATAACATAATCACTTGCATCTATCTCAATTTCAAATGGCTACTATAAATTAGGAAGTGCTAAAATAGGAGCAGTACTAATATTTGTCTTCAAAGTGTTGAATGCCCTTTGCTGCTTGCCTCCCCACTAAAATACCTATTTTTTACTAACCAAAGAATGCAAGGGTGATGTAATAAGTGACAAATTAGCAATGAATTTTCTCCAATATTGTACTGCACCAAGAAAACTTCTAACCTTAGTTACATTATTGGGTTTAGGTCATTTAACTATAACCTCCACTTTTGTAAGATCAATTTTCAATTCACCATGTCCTACAATATAACCCAAGTAAACCAAAGAGGTCTTTCCGAATTCACATTTAGAAAATTTCAAATAAAATTTCTCCCTTCTCAATTCATTCATAACTTTCCTAATATGAATC
>JARHVA010001913.1:2722500-2740000 GCA_037957365.1 Torreya grandis
ATAATAATATACCCTATGATTAGCTAATTGGCCTAGTTTTAGCTTTGGATATTCCTTTTTGTAGTGGTTATCACTACATTCCCAACATATAATAGGTTCAAATGGAGCTACCAAAATAATATTTGCACCTGTGGCTGATCTAGACTAGTTGTTTTAAGGTTATTCCTTATTAAAAGAACCTAATTTAAATGAACCTTAAGATGTGAAATTTATGGTCTAACTAGAAAAACTGTTAAAATTATTGTTATTACCATCAAATATATGATTCTCATCTAATTTATTTAAGTTCTTAGACATGGGAGAAATATTTTTGGACCTAGATTACAATCTATTTGATTTTGATTCATACCTTTCCTTCTCGTGAGACTTCTCTTTTTTTTTAGCCCTATAAATTGATTCAATAGTAGTTTCCAAGGTTCTCTATTTTTTATATTGATGTCATGCATCAATATATCTTTGAGCCCAAGATTAAATTTGGTGATCTTGGTTTCCTTATCATGGTGAAGACTTGATGAGATGACATTTCACTTTGTAATATAAAAAATTGTTCTCATATTCATTAATAAACATGTTTTCTTGATTTATTAGTTGAAAATTACTTATTTTTACTCCTTGTAATTGGCATTCAAATACATTTGTGAAATTTCATTTCAAAAATTGACCAAGTCAAATCCATTGGAAGATATCCCTCAATTAAAAAAAGGTGATTCCACCACAAGGTTGTTTGTCTAACCAAATGATAAGATACCACCCTTACTTTCACATTTGATAGTATGCTATGTAGGTTAAAGTATGTTTGTAGGTGAACCAGCCATGCATCACCTAATTCCTCACCAAAAAAGGTAGGTGGTGAAAGTTTCATTAGTTCTTTGATGACCAAGTCAACCATGATGAAAGACAACTCTTGGATTATTGGTAGTTTGACTTGGTCCATTTCCAATCTGGGTAATTCTTCTTGGGATACACCTTAAAGATTATTTAGCCTTTGTTATTGGATGTTAATCTTACCTTACAATGTGTTTAAGGTTATCAATAATCTACTAAGGATATCCTCATGCTTATCAGTTAGATTCCCACTGACTGCATTAGCATTTGGAACCTCATTATTACTATCAGCATTGTTTATGGTTAGTTTCTCTTGATTCTAAATGGAGTTATTGGCATGATGATCCCTACCTTGGCCTTTATCTTTACCTCTAACTAGATTAAAATTATAATTGTTATTGTAGATGTTTCCACCCCTCAGCCTTGTTCTAACCATCCTAAGAAGTTACAAATTAATAACACAATAGATTTTAGACTTAAAATGATCATTCTCAAGGTTACCTCGAGTAGAACACTGCTCTAATACCAGATGAAATATCCCCCCTAATTTTCTTTGGAATTGCTTATCCAAGTACATTTTTGGATTTCATGTCAAATCTAATACCTTTATTGTTTAAGTAAATGATACTCATTCAATGTACTTGTGTATGCATAACTAGAACCAAAAGAGGTGATCTATGATAATTAACTACGGGTAATTACTCATAAAGAATGTTATGAGGAAGCAAGTTGCCTAAAGGGTGGTGTTGTAATAAAATTGTGTACCCTAGGATGTTCTAAAAAATTAATTTAATTTTATGCAACATTGAATCATCCCTCAAGTTTTTGTGAACTCGTAATAGAGATGAATCTCTAGGATTGAAAAGGGGTAGATCCCTAAATTTTTCTCTCAGTGTCTATCACCTAATCTAATGCTTGTTCATGAAAAGAGTCAAGATTTTTCATAAATTATAAAATAATGCTAAAGAGGTGATTTACCAAGAATTTATCCACTGACTATCACACATCTATTGAGTAACAATGTTTTTTGATACTAATTTCATGCATTGAAATATACTAACACACTGTTGTAATGTGAAGGTAACATGTTTCAAACCACCATCAAAACACTTGACCTAAGGGTTAGATTGCACACCATAAAAATAATTACATACTTGAAAAAAAGTTTAAAACATTTAACAAAATCCACATGACTTATTAGCATCAAAATCTTTGTTCAAACATAAAGGATAAAGGGAGTAAGGATAATGCTATCACTAAGCTCTGCTATACATCACTCGAATACTTAGATAGAAATTAATAACTTAGAATTGGTCTTGTATTCAATGTTAAAAGAAAAGTGAAATGTCATTTTATAAGGTATTCACCATACCAAAAATGCGGTTATCTGAAATGGTCGAAATGGCCCAATTTATAGAACTTTCAAGAAGAGCAAGAAATGAGAAGCTAAAGAGGCATAAGGACATGTGTCCATATCTAAGAATCAATTATAAATGGATGGATGGGGTGATCCATGTCATGTCAAGAGTCTTACTTGTCTAAAACAAGTTATGAGAATGGTGACAATTGGCATCAAACCTTCAAGAGTAGCATAGGAAATTGTTTCTATCGAAGATCATCCATGAGAGTTCGAAACTGAAATAGAGAAGCTGACACATTTCACTACTAAAAATCATGATGATAGTTAGAAAATGATCTTTCTAACTACTAGTTATCCTCTAGAAACCTATATTTATTGATCTTATATAATCTCTTTGATTTGGTCAACCTTCAACAATGACTTGATCTGTCAACTTGTCCCTTTTGCTTGTTTTATTTATTCTCATGTTCTCACCAAGTCAATTGAATAGTAACAACTATTTATTTTAGTTTGAAATTGACATTCTATAGGTTTTCACCTTTTAGGTATTTCCTTTAGACTTTTGGAAATGGTCCTTTCTTGTGGACAATTTTCCCATAAGAATTCATCAGAAAATCTTTTGGAAATAATTCATGTCTTCAATCTTCCTTCTTATTAATTTTCTTCAGGCAAAAAGTTTGAAGGAATTTTTCCTATTTATTTCCTTTAGACAAAAAGTCAGCAGGAATTTTTTTAGAGTTATTTCCTTTGGACAAAAGGTTCGAAGGAATTATTCTTTAGTCACTTCTCTTCATCTCTTCCTATAGCTTTTTGGAAATGATCTTTTAGCTTTTGGAAATGGTCCTTTGGGATTGTTGAAAAGTACCCTTCAAAATATTTGAAAGTGTCCATTTAGCCTTAGAATGTCCCTTTAGAGAAATTGTAACATACCCTTCAAAAAATTTGTAAGGGTCCTTTTGAAATTTATATTTGGTCCATTTTTTTGCAAAAGAGCCCTTCAGACTTTTGAAATGATCCTTTTGGAAAAGTGAAATGTACCTTCTAGAATTTTTGAAAGGATCCATTTTTATTTAAAAGTGCCCTTTAGAGGAGTTGAAATGATCCTTTTGAAAAATTTGAAGTGGAATTTTTCCCGATGAAAGATACCCTTTGAAAAAGTGAAAGTGCCCTTCAAAAAAATGAAAGTGCCCTTCAAAAAAATTACAAGGGTCCCCTATGGCTTGAAATATTCCTTTGGATAAGTTGAAATAGTCCTTTAGAAAATTATGCAGACAAATTGTTTGTAATAATTCATCAATTGGCCAAAAGAAAACCCAAAGAAACACTCTTAAGGAAAATCTTCAGACAAAAAGTTTGAAAGAATTTGGCAAAATGCTTCAGACAAAAAACTCAAAAGAATTAGGCAAAGGCTTAGAACAAAGGCCAAAATGGACTTTCTTAAATAAATAACACTTAGTATTTTTTTGTGATTTTCCAAAGAACATTTCTTCTAAAGAAAACCTAAGTATTGGACTTGGCCAAATTTGAAAGGTGAAAACCTAGGGATGGAAATTGGCCAACATTCTTAGTGATTCTTGGGCATGGCATGCCTGCTATGCCTAAGACCATTTACCTAAATCCTTCTATTAGACATGGAGTCATGTAAAATGAGAACTCAGATTGTCATGAATAGACCTTGGATTGACATAAGATAATGACATTACAAAAGACACACATATGAAAAGACACACTTGTGATACTAAACACTTAGGGAAATATAAATAAAAACAAAGGAAACATACATGTGTCAACTAGGCCACTTAAGGAAAATAGTAGCCAAAACAAAAATAGACTAAACACACACCTATGCTACTATTTACAAGAGATTCTTGAAAGGACTAATAGTATAAATTAAGATGTATCCCATTCATAGGGATAAGAAATTCTTCTCCATTCATCATGGTTAGATAAAAGGAGTTGCTTTGCTTGCACTTGCTGATGATGTAAGGGCCACTCCATAAAGCATCAAAATTTGTATGTTTACCTAGTTTTATTCTGTCCTCATCCCATTTTAGAACCAAGTAACCTTATTTGAATACTCTTGTACTTGATATTTTGTCAAAGGATTTCTTCACAAGTACTTAGTGGTGTTCTATGTTCTTATGTGCATTTTACCTTGCTTCTTGTAGTTGCATTATTTCTATCAATCTGACTTCCATTGGAGTATTTTCCAGTAGTTCCAACTGATGTGCAAGTCCTAAATCAGGGAGATCTCAAGAGATGGACAACCTATCTTCTCTCCCATAGATAAGCATAAAGGGAGAGTTACCAATTTATCTCTTAGGAATGATCCTATCAGCCCATAAGGTTGTCTTCAACTTGATGTGACATGCTCTTTGATTATTCTCTAATGTCCTCTTCATGATCTTAATAAGTTTCTTATTAGTAGACTCAGCCAATCCATTACCTTGAGGGTAATAGCTAGGTGATGTATTCAAGTAAACTCCATTCTTGTTTGCCCACTCAAAATTTTTAGCACTCATGAAATCAAGTGCATTATCAAAAATGATAATATAGGGGACCTCAAATCTTGTTATGATACTTTCATAAAAATACAAAATTACATTTTCATTTGCCTCCTTCAATGCAACAACTTCTACCCACCTTGTGAAGTGGTAAGTAGCAATCAATATCCATTTATGTCTAACACCTGATGGAGGGTTGATCATACCAATGAAATCAAGGCCCCATTACATGAAAGGCTGGTCCACTTGGACATGATTCAATGGAAGGGCTACAAGTTTCTATTTGTCTACAAATAAGGCACATTGAGGACATCTAATAACCTAAGAGTAACAATCCTTGAAAAATCTAGGCCAATAATACCATACCCTCATTATCTTTATAGTTTTTGTTTTTGGGGAGAAATGACCTCCATATACACCATTTTAAAACTTTTATAGCAATATGCCAAATTAATCATTGTGAAAATAGCTTAGTAGCACACCATTCACATCCTTTAGAAAGAGAATACCATCTATAAGACAATAAATAATGGTTTGTAATCTAAAATACCTTCTTTGTGACTTTTTTAAACCATTAGGACAATCACCATTTTGGAGGAAAATAATGATGTCTTATGTCCAACTTTGAATTGGTGTGTGACCAACTATTTAGGGATGAACTTGATTGGCTAGGACCTCTTCATTTGGCCCTTGAATATTTGAAGCTATATGTTCACACAACCCCTTTCCTCTTACCAAGTTGTTTACCTTGATATCAACATCATACTCCATTACCTTTGTGATCCACCTAGATCTCTTCTCATTGAGGTATTTTCTTAAGAGGAACTCTTTGGTGCTAGGATGAGAGACCATGACATGTATCCTATTATTTGAAACCATGTACCTAAAAATTTTCAAACCTCTTATCATAGCTAGAGCTTGCTTCTCAATAAATGTGTACTTGACCTCATAATTGTTCAATCTTTGACTAAAGAATGTAATGGACTATTCAACTTCCTCATCATTCTTTCACATAAGCATAGCTAAGATTGTGTCAAGATTAGAAAAATTATATATTATGAAATACTTAGTAAGGTTTAGGTTTAAGAGAGTAGGAGATTCAAAAATTTCTTGTTTGATTACCACAAAACTATTCTTACCTTCCTTTATCCAAGAAAAAGCTTGATTCTTCTTGAACATGGCTATAATAGGCTTCACCAAAGTAGTAAATCCTAGAATAAACCTTCTTAAAAAGTTGATATTGCCTAATAAACCTTAAAAAACTTTCTTGTGTAGTGGAAAAGACAAGCCTAGAATGACTTCAATCTTTTTAGGATCAATAGATAAGCCTTTATTTGACACAATGTGACCTAGTAATTTACCTTCATGAATTAAAAAAATACATTTATTTGGGCTAATAAAAACTCAAAAATATCTTCCATTCTCAAATACTTGCCTTAGATGTTTCATGTGGTCATTATCATCTTTTGAAAAACAATTATATCATCAAGGTACACAAGCAAAATCTCATTGATCAAACCTTTAAAGGCCATGTCCATTGCCCTTTCGAAGGTAGCACCAACATTAGACAAACTAAAAGGAATATTTATATAAGAAAATATTCCCCATTTTATGGTGAATTCTATCTTAAAATTATCCTCCTCATTCACCAATATTTTTTTATAACCTGAATAGCCATCAAGTAGTGAAAAATGTTGAGAACCTGACACCACTTGCAAAATATGCTCCATGGAAAGTAATGGGTAATGGTATTTGAGTGAAACTCTATTTAGATCCATAAATTCCACACAAAGTATGATCTCTCCACTCTTATTTTTAATAGGTACAAGGTTAGCTACCCAAGTTGAGTGCTTGATAGGAAAGATAATCCTAGCCTCAATCAATTTGGTAAGCTCTCTCTTCACAAGTTCCTCTCTCTTGGGATTTATAGGCCTCTATTTTTGACTAATTAGTTTAGCTCAAGGTTAAAACTAAATTGTGTGATGAGTTATAATTGAATTAGACCCTTTCAAATCCTTGTATTCCTAAGTAAATATATCATGAAATTCTTTCCATAATTCAATGAAGGCTTGTCTTTCAAAAATAGAACATATCTTACCAATTTTTAGAAGTTTGTCTTTAAATATCAATACTCTTTCATAGTTCTCTTCAATTGTAGAAATTATTACCCTTTCCTTCCTTATTTTATCATATTCATTGAACAAACTCTCCAAAGTAACCAGCCCCTTTGGTATCTTGTTTGTCTTCAATTGGATAACTTGTTCTTCATATTGATTGTGAAGCCTCTTTTGTTTCTTTGAGGAAAATTTTGCTTCATTTTGAATGAAGTGTATAATTTGTTTATCACTCTCAAAAACTTAATAAGAAACTTAATTATCTATAATATAAGGTCTCAAAATGACTTTAATGTGAGGTTGATCCTTCTCTCTACTTACATCAGAAACTATATCAAAATGTGATCCTATCACAACCAACTTGTCAGCTTGTTTATTTGAGTCTCTTGGTATAGGTTAGATATTGAAAGCATCAAAGTCCTCAATTATATCCTACACCCTATACATGTAGGACTTAAGAAAAGTTTTCTTGGTTGTATCTTGGTTTCTCACTTAATGTATAATTAATTCATTATCACCATATACCTTCAAAATATTGATTCCCTTTTTGTTTGCCCATTGGAAGCCATGAACCAAACCTTCATATTTAGCTACATTATAGGTAAAACTAAAATGGAATATATATTAAGAATAATACTAGTTATTTGAAGGAGAAACTAACATGACACCAACTCTTTCCCCTACCTTGCTTCTAGAGCCATTAACAAACATTTCCCATATCCCTTCAAGTTCATGATCTTCATTAGTGAGTCATGGTATAGGAGTGTTCTTCTCATGCATATAATATACTCCTAATTTAGTTTATTTTATGAATGCATAGGGGTCATGTTCATAAGTTTTAGTACCATACTCATCAAGAAAACTATCAAAATAACCTTCAATTGGAAAGGATGTTTCACCACCAATGATACCTTCTTCCTGCTCACTAATCATATAATTCTAATTTGAACTTGTCTCCATATATGGTTCAATGTAGAAACTTGCCAAGGGTTATGTTATTATAGTTAATTTAGCTCCATTTATTGTTATAACGGATATAAAATACCAATAAGGTACAAGGTACCCTCCAATCTTATCTATGAATTTTATTGACAAGCAGATAGCAAAATGAGCTAGAAGATCAACCACCACAATGTCTTACAGGATGGGGAAAATTAGGCAATCATGTAGGAAAACTTTCAAAACTTTAACCAACCCCACAGTCTTGGCTGGAGTTTCATCTAGCTATAACACACCCTATCTATGAGGGTCATATTTTAGTCCTAATTTATCAGCAACCACTTTAGGCATAACTGTAGTATTAGCCCCACTCTCCATAATACGGTTGTGAACCAATTTGTCTCCCATAATGAGTGTGTAGTAGAAAGGTGGAGGTTTTTCAAATCTGGTGGATGGATCTAAAACATGATTAGGTGTGTTTTTAATGGCTACACCATTTTATTTTAGAGCTTGATGAGTTACACTGATATTAACAAGTTGTTCTTGTAGGATTTCCTTTTGACTAGGCATATGCAATACTTTCCAAAGAGAAATGCTAGTTTTGGTATTCTTAAAAGAGTCAATAATATTTAGAGAGGAAGTATTTACCTTGTCTTGCATTATTAAAGGAAATTAGGGGACTCAGATTTATTATACTAGAGGTTTGGTAAATTTTCTCACATTTTAACTTTGAGGAGTAGTATGACTAGTAGGATTTGCTACATTGGTACTTACGCTTTGTGACCTTGGAGAGGCACTACCTATAATCACTTGTACTAATAGAATATCTCTCAAATACCTATTTTTATCCCTTGTTTCGGCTATAACTAATGTATTTTGATGCAACACATGATCATCTTCTACTTGGAATTTCATTAAACTAGTACTTTGGTTGCTACCTTCTCCTTGAAAATCTCTTTTCATGAGATTTTCTTTTTTTGATGTAACATAAGGAGTAGCTCCTAATTGAGTTACCAAAGCATGATTACCTTCTAAAAAATTATGCATAAAATTACCTTCATATTTCCCCCATTAATTTAAATTCTCTTCTCCTTGAATTAGTTTGGTGTGGACTAGAACAATAACCTTTGTCAATGAAATGGAATTAGGATTATAGGCATTGGGTTGCCTATTGAAATGTTGTTGGCCATGTCCTCTTCCTTGGTTAGTGTATTTGGGTGGAGGTTTATATACATGATGAGGATAATATTAAGGATTAGGTGGAGAATTTGCATACATTTATGCTTGTTTGAGTTGGGCTTGTAAAGACCAAATCATATAATCCTTATCTATAACATCATCCACCTTCCTAAGAGCAGTAATAGGTTTGGCATTAGTATTGGGAACTTGTGATATGTTTGGGGCTTCAATTGAATTATGAGACAACAAAGGCATGGAGACTCTTAGAGGTAGTTTCCTAGCCTATATTAGACTATTCTCAGCTTCAATGGCTATCTCATATGCCTTGGGTAAAGTAAATCCTCCAATTGATTGCAACATTACTACTACATTAGTGCCAATAGCCCTAAGATAGGTGAGGAATATGAAGCTTGGAGGAGGCATCATAATAGGTGGTAGCTTATGCCATGTTCTTTAGAATCTCTCATTGAAATCTCCCATGGATTCATTAGGACCTATCTTTATCACATTCAGCTCATGAATTAGTGAAGTATAGTCACTCTTATTTTTGAACCTATTTACCAACAACTCTCCAAAACTATCCCAATTAGTAATGTATCCACCTTCAAATGTCCTATACCAATCAAGTGTCTTCCCCTTTAGAGATATGGAAAGTAGTCTAATAGCTATGTTAGCTTGGGTGATATTGTGGAAGTTGCAAAAGTTTGAAATGTCCCTAATATTCTTAGATGGGGTAATAAGACCATCTCCATTGAAATTGGGGAGAATTTTGGTGGAATTAGGATGAATGGGATCATATGCAAGAAGGTTAATTGGATTTTGGGTGTTGAAGGTTGGGAAAGGATATCTTCTAGCCATTTTTTCTTCCTCTTGATCTACTAATTATTCAACCTCCTCTTCTTCCTCTTCAAAACCTTCTTGTTAAAAATCTCTAAAAGCTAGGAATGGTTTAGGGTGCTTTGTTTCAAGAGGAGCTTCAGGCTGAGGAAGTTGATTGAAAATCCTACTATAATATGATCTAGTGAGGACCATGAAGTATATTATGGAAAAACTGATCTACAAACATAGATTCTTACCTTTTGGAGTTTTCAAATGCTAGATTAGAACACTTTTGCAACTTTGGACTTGTCGAGGCTAACATTCACCTTGACATGAAAATAATTAGGACTAGTAGTTCTACTAGGCATGCTGGAACTATTATCATCAAATTGTGCACCCTAGGACATTTTATGAAATTCCTTTAATTTGATGCAACATTGAATCATCCCTCAAGTTTATGTGAACTCATAATAGAGATGAGTCTCTATGATTGAAAAGGGCTAGCTTCCTAAATTTTTATCTAAGTTTATGTCACCTAATTTAATGTTTGTTCTTGAAAAGAGTCAAGAGTTTGCATAAAATAGAAAACTATACTAAAGAGGTGATTCACCAAGAATTAATCTAATGATTATCACACTTTTACTAAGTAACAATGTTTTTTGAGACTAATTGCATGCATTGAAAGATACTAACATAGTCTTTTAATGTGAAGGTAACATGTTTCAGACCATCATCAAGATACTCAACCTAAGGGGTAGATTGCACACCATAAACACAATTGCATACTTGATATAATGTTTAACACATTTAACACACTCCACATGACCTGTTAGCATTAAAATCTTTGTTCAAACATAAAGGATAAATGGAGTAAGGATATTTATATCACTTAGCTCCACTATACATCACTCACATACTCAGACAAAAATTCACAACCTAGAATTGGTCTTGTATTCAATGTTAAAATCAAATTGTAATGCCATTTCAATAGGGTTTCACCATACCAAAAATGTGGTTATCTATAATGGTTGAAATGACCCAATTTATAGAACTTTGAGGAAGAGCAAGAAAGGAGAAGATAAAAAGGCATAAGGACATGTGTCCATATCTAAGAATTAGTTATAAATGGATGGATGGGGCAAGCCATGCCATATCAAGAGTCTTACTGTAGAAACCCATGTTTCCCCTGAACTCTGAAACTATATGTTTTGAATTGTTTTTGTGTATTCTAATTTTTTTGGTGCTTTTGTATGAATAAAGATGTGATTTTGTGAAATAAATTCAAATAAATAAATAATAGCAATATAATATCTGAACTAGCTAATCAATGATCTTATTATTCTTCTAGATGATTACAATATTTAGTCTTTGTCATGCATCTAAAATAATATCAAATATTGTTAAAAAAACTTGATCTTTCTGTAAATCTGAAATTAATCCCTAGATCTGGTATAGCTTAGGTTGTTGTGTAAAAAACACAGTTGCTGACATCGGTTATTCTACCATAGTCGATCGATACACTGCTGACGTTGGTCTCTATCGATCGATCTACTCTACCAATGTCGGTATTCAGTCAACTGATGTCAGTCTCTGGGCTGTCATGTCAGTCTCTGAGCTCCCTGCAGTGCTATCCGCCTGCTGCAAAATGGTACATATTCCATACAAGAGCAAAAAAATAGTATGGATTGTATGTTGGATGCCCGATCTCAAGAAATATGGTGCTAATACGGAAGATCTTAATCTTGATAATTACTAAATCAAAACCTAATGAAATAAATACTTGTAAATCTCTTTGATCTTCTATATGAAGTTATCTTTCAAACTGGCAATAGATTGGCTGATATCTCACAACCTCTAAATCACACACACTGAAGAGTGGACGTTCTCCAATGCAAATAGAATACTGGAACCCTTGGCTTAGTCTTCTCAAAAAATACTTAGCAAAATTTGTCTTCAATATCCATAATCAATAATAATATGGCCTCCCTCTAATGAGAAACCCTTATATCCTCTAAAAGGTGTGCTTTCCCTAATTAGGGTTTCATAACTAAGAATTAGGGTTTCATAATTAAAATATGCTAAATAATTAATATTTAATTAAATCAATAAAATATTAATATCTCCCTCAACACATGTCTAAAAGAGCCCAAATGAAAGCCAACTAGAAAAATTTTGCTAGTCGAAGCCAAGCCAAGCTCCATCAAGACCCTCTAGCCATCCTATCAGCCTATGAGGGTCACATAATAGGCTAATCATCATAAAACAAGATCAAGCTAAAAAGTGGACATTACAGTCTGCCCTCCCTAAAATTGCTTGTCCCCAAGCAATCTCAACAACAAAGTTAACGTCACTCCACCTAGATCCCAAGGAAAAGGTTGTGTAATGTCCCTTATGTCACCAATCAACCCCTGTGAAGAAATCATCAGCATCAACAGTACAAAAATCAACAACTGAGACACTACACTCAACACCCAAACAACTGACATCACTGATAACGAAGAGACATCACATGTTAGATAGCAACAACACAAACCAAATCTGCTTGCCATCAACTCCTGCTCTAAGTCATGCATCGACAAATTGTCAACCCTAGCACCTATCACCATGCCGTGTCTATCACAACTCTCATCCCATGGCGTCAAATCATCCCAAGTACCAAGATAAGGATCCCAACATCCAATACATGAACAAAAATAAACTGGAAACTCTAGTAAACTCCTCACCTGAATAATGTGAACAATACCAACTAACTTCATGCACCTGTCTCTTGTACCCACTACAATCTCTGAACCCAGAGTGTGAATGCTAGACATACTCATATCATCATCAACATGTGACCTAACTATAAAACAAAGCTGAGTCCCTACCACATGTGCTAACTCTTGAACTGAACTCACCTCAAGACAAAGCTTGTCCACATGTCTCTCCAGTATTGGTGCCAATGTGCACTCGATAGCCCACTCTACCATGTCGTATCATATGAGCCTCTCCATCTGATGAAAAAAATGGCTTTGATGTTGCTGTCCCATATTGCCTTAAGAATGCGTGTCTTCCCATCAACATCAAAATGCATCTCCATGTCCTTGAGATGAAGAGTGACTTCCTCAAATTAATGAAGCCACTTCATGCCCAAGACTAAGTCTATATCCCCCATGCTCACCACATAATAATCAGCCTTGAACTCATAGTTGTTCAAGCGTAATGAGAGGTCTCTAATCATCTGCTCACATTTAAGAGTGTAACCATCAACTACCTTAACTCTAATGCCCTCAAAATCCTCGGTAGTGAGTCCACGCTTCTCCACAAATCTAGCATCTATAAAATTATGTGTGGCTCCTATGTCAAGAAGGGTGATGACCCTCCATCCTGATAAATGCTAGTTAGGCATGCCTCCTGTATATGAAGCTCTGACTCTACCACTATCTTAGGCTCTAAAGCCTCTGACTCTGACTCCTCAGAACTCTACTGCTATTCAAAATCTTTTGATTTCAAATCCTCATAAGAACCCACATCACATAATTTGCCTTGCCCTTAGGCCTCAAAGAACAATTGTGATTGGCATCATAGGGGCCTTTACAGTAGAAGCAAAGCTTCTTCCTGCCTAGATCGTTAAGAGCCTCTCGATCTAAAGGTGGTGCTGCTAGATTAACCTTTGAATCATTCTTAACACCTGATTTATCTTTGTTGAAATCTGATCCCTCTCTATCTCTATTGAAGCCCTTATTGTCCCTAGATGAAGAAGTACCTCTGGAGTTAAATTTACTAGATGGGGCTGCCATCTCCATACTACGCACCTTCTTCATAGCTACATGTAATGAAGGAAGATCAAAGCCTTTGATCCAATGTCTCAATGGTTCTATCAATTTCTCCATGAAGAGCACTACAAGTACCATGACTGATAACTTTTGGAAGTCACCAATGTAAGACTCTAGACTGCCACTCTGGCACAACTGAGCCAACTCTCAAAAATAGGATTCTGAATCCCTCCTATCAAAATGCCCCACCAGCCTATGCAAAAACTCCTGATAAGATGTGATCTGATCATGATAGAGTGTCACCATCTCGTGGTGCCACCAATTGTGAGCTACCCCCTCAAGATGTAGTGTCTCATATTTGATAGCTTCTTTCTCAGCCATCAGATACAATGTGAGAAATGTGTCTAGCTTATTAATCCAGGCCTGCGCTATGACCTTGCCACTACCGTCGAACATCGCTAGTGTGAGCCTGCTCATAGCATGCTTCAAATCATTATTCTAGTGTCTAGGTATCCAATCCTATTGACCTTGGTTATGCTCTCTCCTCTGTGTGATGAATCAATCAAAAGTAATCCTCTCTCTGACCTCAGGTGATAATAACTCCCACTCATCATCTGCTGCCATAAGTGTGTCTACAAACAACTCCTCATGCTCCTCACTTGCTATCACCTCCTTGACTTCCTGCCTCACAAAGGTAGGCCTAGTAGGCCTGTTTACTATATAGGAAGTAGTCCTAATTGCTCTCTATGATCATGCATCACTCTTGTCATCATCACGATGTGGTGATAGTCTCCTCAGAGTACCTAATCTCTGTAGTGCTTCTGCCAACTACTGTAATACTTTTTTAGAATACCTTTGCCCTGCTCGTAGATCTTTAAGAGCAAGTAAAACCTCTGCATCATCCTGATCCCTAGGGTTATGAGGGATACCGGCCCTATCAGACATGTTTTCCCGCTGCCCACTCAAACCCTATTGCCTATCAACCAAGGCTCTACTGCATGTGTAATACCTATGTGGTCCCAACTCTCATGGCTACATAAGATTGCTAAACCCTCAGGATGGCAATATTTAGCTCTAATACCACTATAGAAACCCCTATTTCCCCTGAACTCTAAAACTGTATGTTTTGAATTGTTTCTGTGTATTCTAATTTTTTTGGTGTTTTTGTATAAATAAAGATGCGATTTTTCAAAATAAATTCAAATAAATAAATAACAGTAATATAATATCTGGACTGGCTAATCAATGATCTTATTATTCTTCTAGATGATTAAAATATTTAGTCTCTTTCATGCATCTAAAATAATATCAAATATTGTTCAAAAAGACCTGATCTTTTTATAAATTTGAAATTAATCCCTAGATCTGTTATGGCTCGGGTTGCTATGTAAAAAACATAGTCACTGACGTCAATTATTCTACTGTAGTCAGTCGATACACTACCAACATTGGTCTCTGTCGGTCGGTCTACTCTACCGACATCGGTATTTAGTCGGTCGATGTCAGTCTCTAGGCTGCCGATGTCAGTCTCTGAGCTCCCTGTTGCGCTGTCCAGCTTGTTGTAGAATGGTATGGATTCCATATAAGAGCAAAAAAATAGTATCGCCTATATGTTGGATGCTCGATCTCAAGAAATATGGTGCTAATACAGAAGATCTTAATTTGGATAATTATTGAATCAAAACCTAATGAAATAAATACCTATAAATCTCTGTGATAACTTTTGTATGAAGTTATCTCTCAAACTGGCAATAGATTGGTTGATATCTCACAACCTTTGAATTGCACGCACTGAAGAGTGGACGTTCTCCAATGCAAATGGAATACTGGAACCCTTGGCTCAGTCTTCTTAGAAAATACTTAGCAAAATTTGTCTTCAATATCCATAATCAATAATAATATGGCCTCCCTCCAATGAGAAACCCTTATATCCTCTAAAAGGTGTGCTTGCCTTAATTAGGGTTTCATAACTAAGAATTAGGGTTTCATAATTAAAATATGCTAAATAATTAATATTTAATTAAATCAATAAAATATTAATATCTCCCTCAACACATGCCCTAAAGAGCCTGAACGAAAGCCAACTAGAAAAATTCTGCTAGTCAAAGCCAAGCCAAGCTCCATCAAAACCCTCTATCCATCCTATCAGCCTACGAGGGTTGCATAATAGGCTAATCATCATAAAACAAGATCACGCTAAAAAAGGGACATTACACTTACTTTTCCAAAAATAGTTATGAGAATGGTGAAAAGTGGCATCAAACCTTCAAGAGTGGCACAAGAAACTATTTCTATCAAAGATCATCTATGAAAATTCAAAACTAAATTAGAGAAGCAGACACATTACATTGCTAGAAATCATGATGGTAGTTAGAAAATGATCTGTCTAACTGCTAGTTATCCTCTAGATACCTATATTTTTTGATCTCGTAGAAGATCTTTGATTTGGTCAGCCTCTAGTAATGACTCGATCCGTCAACTTGTCACTTTTGCTTGTTTTTGCTACTCTCATCTTCTCACCAAGTATTTTGAATAGAAATGGATATTTATTTTAGTTTGAAATTGATGTTCTATAGGTTGTTACCTTTTAGGTATTTCCTTTAGATTTTTAGAAATTATCCTTTCTTGTAGACTATTTTCCTACAAGAATTTATCAGATAATATTTCTAAAAGAATTCATGTCTTCGGTCTTCTTGCTTGTTCATTTCCTTAAGACAAAAAGTCTAAAGGAAATTTTCCCATTTATTTCCTTTAGACAAAAATTCTAAAATAATTCTTTCAGATTTATTTTCTTTACACAAAAATTCTGAAGGAATTAATCTTTAGTCACTTTTCCTTGTCTCTTCTTGTAGCTTTTTGGAAATGATCCTTCAGCATTTGTAAATGGTCCCTCAGGATTGTTGAAAAGTACCATTAAAAAGATTTGAAAGTGTCCATTTATCCTTTAGAATGTCCCTTTCGAGAAGTTGTAATATACCCTTTGAAAAATTTGCAAGGGTCCTTTCAAAATTTCTATTTGGTCCATTTTTACGCAAAAGAACCCTTCAAACTTTTGAAATGATCCTTTCAAAAAAGTGAAATGTACCTTTTAGATGTTTTTTAAGGATACATTTTTCTTGAAAAGTTCCCTTTGGAGGACTTGAAAAAATCCTTTCAAAAAATTTGAAGTGAACTTTTTCCTGACAAAAGATACCCTTTGAAAAAGTGAAAGTGTGTTTCAGAAAAATGAAAGTACCCTTTAAAAAAATTATAAGGGTCTCTTTTGTCTTGAAATATTCCTTTGGAGAAGTTGAAATGGTCCTTCAAAAAAATTGTGTGGACAATTTTTTTGAAATAATTCATCACTTGGCTAGAAGAAAACCCAAAGAAACACTCTTAAGGAAAACCCTTAGACAAAAAGTCCAAAAGATTTTGCCAAAATGATTCAAATAAAAAACCTAAAAGAATTAAGCAAAGGCCAAAATGGACTTTCTTAAAAAAATAACACTTAGTATTTTTGTGGAATTTTCCAAATAACATTTCTTCTGAAGAAAACCTAAGTACTGGACTTAGCCAAATTTGAAAGGTGCAAACCTGGGGATGGAAATTAGCCAACAAATGGTTTATAAGGTTTAGGGTGTATCAATGTATGAATACATGGATAAGTATTGAGCACCATATATAACACTTTTTCTTCCACATAGTAATATTTATAGGTCCTTATCCATCGTTAAATACTTCACTCTCCTTAGTAGGTTTCAAATCTACTCGTGGATGGTCAAATTGTTATTTTCAAACTAACTGGAAAGGATAAATTTAAAACACCATATGTTATTGTTTGTTTATAATAGGTATATGAAATAAGAACCAGATATAAGGTTGTATTAATCGATAATTAGGTATGATATCTGAAAAACTAATCATAAATATCAACCAATAATCAATTTAAGCACATGCAGATTGTACAAAATTCACACAAGTGTACAACACAATTTATCATTACTTAAAAGAGAGTACAATCATGAA
>JARHVA010001913.1:2745000-2750000 GCA_037957365.1 Torreya grandis
ACTCTAACCCCTTTATTGACTATCATAGTGCAAGTTGGCGAGTGTCAATAATAGTTAGATTATAAGATTTTAATATATTTTGTGTGATAAAAGTTAATGTGTAAATGATATTGTTGAAATGTCTTATTTCTTTTTCTTTAATTTGTGTATAGGTAGTTGTAATTCAAACCCATAAGTGGGGTAGGCATTGGATGGTTTGTAAATTATTGATGTATAGATGATTTGTAAATTATTGATGTAATGTTTAAGTGTCTACACATGTTGGTGTATGTATTTATATTATTCCATAGATGTGTAATGTTATCATTTAGTGATTGAATACAATTAATGTATTTATTTAAAAATAAAAGAGTTCCTTGTTATTCTATAAACTGACAGTCTTTTAAATCTTATAAATTATTATTTTATCATGATGTCAATCCTTTCTAGAAATAATGTTCTTATGTAAGGCTAAATTCATAGATCCATAAATTTATATCAACTCACATATGTAGTGCAAGCTCCCTTAATCATAAGTATGCAACTTGGCAACTAAAAACTAACAATAGCTCAAAGAATGTGGATTTAGGCTTGTTGTATACTCATAGTTTATATTGAATCAATGGAGGATTTAAGAATATAAAGAGGATTAGAATTGATCATAACATATTGCATTAGCTTCCTTAAATTTTGCAATTCTTAATAAATGAACCAAATCAATAAGTTATATAAACCAAACTTGTGTCAAACAAACTAAAGTACAATCCATTTTTAGACAATGAAAATGTAAACAAGTATTTTACCCTCTCAAGCACGATAGTTGGTACTATATTATTGGGTGGAATTAATAATAAAAATGTAACTCTAATACATTTGAGTGAATGTTTTCACAAATTAAATAATTTATTTCACTAAATTGTTTTCCTAATGGTGAAAATTTTGGTGTGTTTTAGCCTATCATTGTCCAAATCAAGTTTTAAAAATAGTTTAAGTGGTCTAAACTTGAATATAAAACTCAAAAATAATTATCACTAACTAAGAGAACTAGTTTATGGTACCACATTAATTTTTTATCTCATCTAAACTAAAAGGGTATCTCGATTCTAAAACACTTTCATAGGGGAAATCCTTTTTACCCTACTAAATTTTTAGTGAATGTGCTCTAGAATCAATGCCTAATAAATGGTTAGAAATTGGATGTATGAGAAATGAAATTTGTTTACATATATTATCACCTTCATATCAAATTAGGAGATTTTAGTTACTATTTTTCCATCATTTCCTATTTCTAACAGCTCTTTTCTAAATCAATTTTTTTTAAAAATTGGGTTATTCTGATTTTAATCTATGAAAGTCACTCTAGAAAGGGTATTGCAGTAATCACCCACTTTAACATTTATTGAATATTAAAGTTATAAAATTTAAGTTTGAGATTTATATTCATGTAAAATATTTCATATTTATTTTCCGTCCATGTTTGATATTTTTATTGAGTCTACCTTGAACCCTGTTTGTCATTGTTTTCTAGAAATGATAAAAAATATCATTGTGTTGTTTGGTTTAGTATTATTTTTCTTCACTTCAATTATGTATGTTATAAAATAATACTTATGTTATTATTATTTTATCATATAAATTTGATTTATTATTCCATAATAGTGTAAACCTTATTTGGTTATTTATTCTAGAACCATTTTGTAGTCTGTTTAGCCTTGTTGAACCTTTGTAGCCTTAAGAGTAATGTTGGCTTGTTTAACTGTAGCATTGACCCAATTGTTATTGTGATTTTTATTACTCATAAATATACATTTATGAATATTACCATATTTAGGATGTGATCCTTCTAAATTCATGAAGTTGAAATTATAAAATTATATTTTGTTTTGTTGTGGGGTTGTTGGTGACTTTATAAAGAGAACTAAAACATGTATAGCCTTAATGTCTGTGAAAGCCTTATAATCATTTGAAAACAAAAGAACTCAAATAACTAATGATTTATCTAGGTAATATTTTATCCTTGACTCTTTTTAAATTTTACTTTGAGTAGTAGATTGAATCATAATTGGTTGGATCAAAACTATGTACTAACATTGTGTTTTTATGTTTGCTTGAGTTTGTATGGCATGTTAATGTTGTTGTCTTTATATGAATATGAGTTAATGTGTTATTTAGAGTGTTAAAAAAATGGTTTGATTTTATGTGTGTCTAAGATGTAAATTTCAAGCATTAAATTTTGGTATTAGTGCACGGTTAAACATTGGGAGCTCTCGAGTGTTTAGTGTTCCACTACATGCATTATGTAAATTTCACTCATGTGTGTACAAATGGAATGGCATGGTTTAAATTTATGTATTTATATACAATGAATACATTAGGAATCACTAAATTTTGGTTCTAGGATTCATTCAATTGGTCGATGAGAGCATCCCATTGGAAAGAACTCACTTGTTATTTTACTTACTATTATGGTGAGTATCTAGCCACCATGGACCATTAGACCCTGAAGTGAATAAAATAATGAATTGTTAAATTCTTCTTTTTGATTGTATTTATCTCATGTCTCATTAATATATGTTTATTATGATCAATTTTTGTTATTCATTGGTAGAAAATAACTATATATGGAGAAAATTTGTATGTATATATGTTTTCATATGGTAAATACCTATTTTAAGATATTTCCCATATACTTAAAATGAATATGTATTAATTTGTATATTGATTATGACTCTAATAATGCAATATGTATATGGATAATAATATGATAAAATTTATTATTTTAAATCAAACTACTAACAATGGTAGCTTTAAGTTAGTATGCTCTAGTTAGTATTTCATTATTCATCTTGGTTAAGCCTAAGCCATAAGGTTATAAAGAGGTCTTATTATATTATAATGTAGTTATTGAATTTAGTTAACCCTAGTACATTTTTAACCTTGTGCATGTTATTTGTTATATAACTATATGGTACCTATTATGGTTTAGATACCTTATGTGTGTACAAGAGTGTTGTAAGTTCTAACCCCATCCTTGAGTTAAGTAGTGTGAACCATACATGTAACCACTAGTGATTAGAGAGTAAGTATGTAGTAGGGTATTGATAGATTGATTTTGTGTCCCCCTCTTCATTATAAACAATGAATTTACCTACTTATCTCTGAGATAATTAGTTTTATTTTGAGATGATTATTTGCACTGGGACTATGGTTCACTTGGGTGTCTATTTTAGTATGAAATAGTGGTTGTAAGTGCGAGTATTTGTTTTGTAATATATATGATTATTCTAATTTGGACATGTTAATTGAGATTGAATAATGATTTATCCATGTGAATCAATTTTCATAGTGTAACTACCAAGATAGTTGCATTAGTGATATTACATGGGAGTTATCAACACATATTATTAATTTACATTAGAACAAGACAACTAGGATTGAACATTCTTTTTTAGAAAAACATTTGAGTTAAGTGCAATAATATAAAATGACATATTATTTGATGAGAGACTTGTATATCATCTAATTTAGAGACATTAGGATAGTTGGCTAATTTCCTAGGGTATTTTTGGCATTGCATGCCAGGCATGAAGTTCACACTTATTTCATTTATACATAGTCACATTAGCACATGTTATCATAAGACATAGGGAGGATCACTATTGTTCATGTTTCTCTTACCTCTGGGAGATAGTTGAGTCTCACTTTATTACCTTTGAGAGCTAATCATGTTGCTCGTTTGAGAGGTATATGGAGGATGATGTGATGTTTTCTCCTACCTTAGGGAGGTAGTCAAGCTACTTTTATTCTCTCACCTCTAGGAGGTGATTGAGTTTTATTGATTCCTTCTCCCCTTGAGTGAATTTTATAATCACATAGTTCAAGTAATGTGATGTTTTTTATTTTACTTCGAGAACCAACACTAGTCCTTGAACTTGAATTTGTATTTAATTATTATTTTGGAGTTTTGAATATTTATTAGTTACTTTAATTAAAATCGAAGCAAATGGATTTACTTTTGATTGTAATTTTTTTATGACTTAATAATTGTGAATTGGATTTGTTTTGTTTATTTGTTTCAAATTATTTTGCACTTGATTTATGACTTTCTAATTATTTTTTCTGATTTCATTGACTTATTGACTCTTAAATTAATTATTTTGACATTTGATTATTCAAAATTATTATGGTATTTTGGTTCTTGACTAATGTTGATTCATGTGTTATGTGTGTGTGTGTGTGTGTGTGTGTGTGTGTGTGTGTGTGTGTGTGTGTATGTATACACACACACACACACACACACACTATATATATATATATATATATACATATATATACATATATATATATATATACATATATATATATATATATATATATATATATATATATATATATATATATATATATATATATATATATACATATATATATATTATAACACACACACACACACACACATGTTGTAATGTGCACAATGTGCAATATTTGAGGGAGAATAAGTAGCTTGAAAAAGCTATTGGGTTAAGTTGAAAAATGGTGTGGAATAGGTTTGTGACACCATCCTTCCCAAACACCAGATGTGGTGTTGATTATTGTTTATATATATATATATATATATATATATATATATATATATATATATATATATATATATATACATATATATATATATATACATATATATATATATATATATACATATATATATATACATATACATATATATATATACATATATATATATATAATGCCCATTTATTTAAGAGGTCTAGGGAGGTTCAACAAGATGTTATTGATTTTACAATTGATGAAGACTATTATTCTTTCACACTGGATTGTTCTTGATATTGTTTTAGCATTATATGATTTCTTATATGACTTGGTAGTCATTTTTATTATTTCTAGATGAATAGTTGATATGATATTATCTTATGGTAGATCAGTAATTACACTCTTGTTAATGATCCTGACAATTCATAATATCAATTTGTAGTGAATATGATATATGTAAAGTATTGAGA
>JARHVA010001913.1:2755000-2780000 GCA_037957365.1 Torreya grandis
AGACAAGTTTACAAAATTTTGGGTATACACTAGGACCGTGTGTGGAGGTTTTCTCGGTCTCTTGATTTTATAAATGTAATTTAAATATATAAATGGGTTTTATTAAGAAAATACAAAATATATTCCCTTTTTATGATACAAATAATTAATAATAACTTAAACAACTATCAATAATTCAAATCTTTCTTACCAATCTTGGTTGTACATGAGCAGAGTGGCTTATTTTCTCAAGTGTATTATATATAACAACTTATAGACTCAAAAAGAGAAAAAACATGAAATATATCAACATATAATGATAATATGATCAATATTTCATGTGATTGAGACACATATATTTCTTAAAAGATAATACAATTTTCCTTATTCATTTATTCATTGATCAAACCCAATGAACAATACATCCACACTTACAACAAAAACAAAGTTATTGATACTTTATTTGAGATTTTACTCTCTCCAAATATATATAATTAGTATTTATCTTATATTACCTACCTACACTACTCAATATAACTCCTCTTCATGCATTTCATTCTTCTTATTATGCCAAACATATAAGCAAACTCCTTTTTTGTGCTAATCCTATGTAGGCTGACAGCTACAAATCAAGTTTCTTGGCTCATATTTCTCATTTTATATGATCTGTACGTTTTAAGTCACATTTAATACACAACCATGATATATTTAAACCCATTTAAACATTTACCAACCTTTACATTTATTCCAAAAGCCAAATCATCACTCAATAACCTAGTTCCCAATTCAAAATTTCAAATTATGTGTTTTGGCAAGAAATATCTAAAGAGATAATAATAAATAAAATAAAGACTGTAAATGACTCGAATACCACTTAATGGTACCTATAATACCTTAAAACCCACACAAGAACCAAAATTGTCATTATGAACTCTCAAACACATTTACCTTCTTTGTTACCATGTGATGCTCTATATCATACTCCATAAGTGGGAAAAATAAAGCTCCTACTCAAATGTGATTTGTAAAAATTATTTATTATTTTATAATTATTCCTCCTATGATATTTTTAGGTAATATTTTTTCTAATCCTTTTATCTTTCTCATTTATTCTCAACTTCTGCCTTTGTCTTTTTGTCCTTACTTGTCTTTCTTTTTTCCAACTCATCCTCTATCTCCATGAAGTATATGACCTTTTGTAATATTTTGTTCTCTTCATCTTAAATCTCCTCAATTCCATATTTATCTTCCTAATACTTTGAATCAAATGGTTTGTTCTCATTCTTCACTCTAGCTTCTACTCCATAGCTTTCTTCTTCATTGATCATGTTTGATTCTTGCACTCCTTATTGATCTTGCTTCTTGATAATGGTTTCTCCTTGGTATTCATGCTATAATGGATTATTATTCCTTATTTTTTATTTCATCCTTTTCATCATCTCATATATATATATATATATATATATATATATATATATATATATATATATATATATATATATATATATATATATATATATATATATATATATATATATATATATATATATATATATATATATATATATATATAGGCTACCTTCTCATGACCCTCCACCTGCTCATGATGAGTATTCTCATAGCCTTGTTCATATTGCATTGTCAACTCCTTGATCAAATGATACACAACATAACACCACACTTCTTAGAAAATTTTCCTCTCACTATAATCATGTGTATATTCAAATAATTCATTTATAAAATCACTATAATCATGTGTATATTGCTTTCTTTCTCACTTGCTTATAACTCTCCTTCCATGAGTCTTTGTTTTTATTATCCAGGAATGTTACTTGGATTGATTTTTGGGATAGGGCTTCCTTATATTTTATATTTAAGTGTTATAATGATCTTATTCCTTATTTGGATTAACTTAGGACTGATTTTGTTTACCTCCAAACATGCTTTCTTCATCCAATCATCTTCATAGATGTCCTCCTCTTTCACTTGCTCTAGCATGAGATATTATGCCTCATTGCTTATTTTATTGACATGATCATGGATTGACTCATTATATTTCATATTCATGCCTTCACCATCATGTTTAGCATCCATCAAATTGCATTAATTAGATTTTATAGTCTCTTCAAGAATCCCATTATTCTTTTCATCTTCTCTTACCTTTTGCTTCCGAGCTTCTCTAGGCTTTTGTATCTTATTCTTGAGTTCCTTATTATTTCCTCTTAACCTATACTATTTAATTACATCACTAGATACCACTATTGGTTTCTTAATCAACTCAAATGACGCTATGCTTAGCTTACCTTGACTTGTAACTTTGTTTGACTCACCTTGTACTAATGCTTATTCATATCTTTCATTGCAACTCAGTTATTAGTTTTTATTTTATACCCTTGTATGACCTAAAATTTCATATCATTGGAGTTTTATCATATGCAACATGCTCTTTGACTTTGAAATTTTATTTTCTTCATCTTGAAATTCTACCTCTAGCTCTTGTATGATAGCTTCTTCCTTCTCTTAACTTTGACTTAAGAAATCTAATAGGTGAAACTAATATTATTGTATCAATATTCTCCACATAAGCTCCTATTATTCATTTTGATCTTGTAAAGATTATACCATTACTTGTATTTGGTCTACATTTCCTTCGTGTGTCAGGCTAGACACTCCTTCATTGTACAATTTAGCTTATATATCCTATTTCTCCATGATGTATGTTGCCTTATACATCACTAGTTATCTCTCTTGAGTATCTAATGACTCATGATCATTATTAATCTACTCAAATATTTTTTTAGGATATAATTTGTCCTCTTCTCCATTGATTATGGTATGTTCAAAATCTTCCATCTCTATTTGTAATTATTCCCAATTCTCATAGATAAATGACTAATATTGTTGGTCACCTAAAAAATCTCCATCACTTAGATACTCTTTCCCAAACTCTTTGATGGATTCAAGTAATAAAAATTTAGATTTATGATCCTCATACCTCATGACTTCATCCTCTTAATTAAATTATATTTATTTCATGCCTTCAATGAGCCATCCTTCTTCTTAAATATATCCTCCAAGCATTTCTCTTATTTTAACATAGCAAATCGTTTTAGTACCTCCACATATGACTACCTAATCATCTTCTTGTTCAACACAAACATGTTGTTCATGCTTGTTTTCCTTCATTATTTCAATATTTATGTCCTCAACATGAAATTTTTCTTACTTCTCTCTTGTAACTGCATGCATACATGACAAGAAATTAGAATATTTAAATACTTAAGACTTACTTTCCTCCATCTTATCCTTCTTATGGTGGCTTAATTATTTCCTCTCATCATTATCCATGGCTAACTCCTTCTTCACAAGGTGATTCTCACATTCCTATTGTTCTTCCATCTTGAAATTTTTCTTCTCCTCCTTGAGCTACCTACATAGCAACTTATTTTTCTTCTCCTTGTCTCTCATGATAATCTTTCTTCTTCTCTCAATGAGTAGCCTTATAGGCCACCTAACTCTCTTATTCCTAATTACTCAACCATAACATTAAATTTCCTCTTCTTGCATGATCTCCACCAAGAGCATTATCCTCTCTAACCTTTGATCTATCTCATTCACCTCTTCCTTAACAACCAACCCTTTTCTCTTTAGGTATTCCTTATTATTTCTCTCATTATGGTATTCTAAATTATCCAAAACCTTACCCATTTTTTCCTTCTCTATCTTCATCTTTTCACAACCAAGTCTTTTTCACCTTGTTTTGGTCTCTCAACCTTGTTTCTCTCTTCTACTTGGTTTATTGACACTCTTATCCAAGTTTTTTTCACATTTGAACTACAACTCTCTTCTTGGAGTCTCTTTCTCTTGAACTTATGATATATCTCTTCTTAAGGATGCTCTACCCAAAACTCTTAATTTTTTATGTCTCTTTAACTCATTATTCAATTTAAATTCATTCAATCTCAAAGAATAACATTAAAAAACCTCAAATAACTATCTATCATATTCAAAATAATAAATTATTCTAAGAGCTTACCTTATCTGATACTACTTGATGTAGAGATAATGCCTAAAACCTCATTATACATATCCATGGATTTTAATTTTTATTTAATCATTTATCTAACCTTTGATTTGATTTGCTTATATAGGTAATTTTCTTGTTTTGACACCCTTTCTCTTCCTTAACATTCTTATACTTCTAAGTTTCTTTGCAAACATCTATTCCTCCTCTCTCTTGACATATCATCCATCATGAACCTATGCAATCCCATCCTTATTATCACCATCATCATCTCATATGAAATTTCCACTACTTCACTTTTTTTTATTAATGAAAATTTCCTCATCTTTTAGTATATGGGCATAGGCCTAAAAGCCTAAAATATGGTTCCATGATTTTTGTCTTCTTTCTAGTGCATACATGTCCATACACCTACTCGCTTAAACTCTCATATACATTACATCAATTAAAACAATCACCAAGAAATAAATATCAAACCAAATACACTTTCTCTCTTTAAGGCCTCTTTCCTTGTATTCCTATTTTAGGATTAATATAATATTTGGGAATAATATACCAAGATTCTAATCAAACTAAAGATAATTTTGGATACCCTTTATACCCTTTAATCTTCATATAAAATTTCAATACTTAAATCTCAATATAATAACTCTTTCTCTCAAACCTATTATAAGTACAACTACTGAGGGGGGGGTGAATCAATGCACTTCAAACAATCCTTCAATTTCACTTATCATTCATTCAAACATACACATCAATTAATGTATAAACAAACATATATATAAGCATATAACATATGAACATAAGTTATATATGGTAAAACCTCAAGGGGTATAAAACCCAATGACACACAGCTTAGACTATAGTCCTACAATCAATTAATTAAGATTTAGTCAGGTACCAACCCCATAAGGAGCACCAACCCCTAACTAGTCAAAAATTAACTCAAATAGTCCTTTAGCAAGCACCAACTTGTAAGGAGGCACCAACCCCCTGAGAAAATAAAAACCAACTCAGATACATAGAACCTATGATCAAATTTGGACACATTTTTCTCACTCAATTGATGATAATCCCATTCTTTTTTTCTTCACACTCTTATATCTCCTTCAAATAGCCTATTAGGCATCTTCACTCAACTAGCCCTTTTCTTAGTAAAATTAGGTCAAATGACCTTGTTCATCACCAATATAAACACTATTACAAATTCATGAAATTATAGACACATATATATGATGTTAATAAATCCCTCTACCTAGATTCCAAACTTATACTCCATTCACTCAATTCCACAATATTCTAACTATTCAAATTAGGCATAGTATACCTTGTTTTTATACTTGACTCTTGATATCACCCACCTTGTTCAAACATAAAAAATTTAATACTTGTATATCCATAATAATATATCAAAAAACATTTTTCATAAGTGAAACAACCATTACATATGTTGGTCACCACCCATAAGGACCAAAACCACCATTAGGCCTAATAGAGACCTAATGCAATTAGGCCTTCTCAAAGCACATGTTTCACCTTGGCCACCTTTGAACAACTTGAGACTCTAAAATTAGATTAAAAAATACACACAAACTTAAATTATACCCATGATAATCACACCTTAGGTCCCCAACATCATTTATCTAATTTCACTTTTTGAACCACATAATTAAGTCTACTTGCAATTAGGCCTTCTCACTGCTAGAAAGTATGTCTTAAAAATATGAATCATACATTCAAATTTACCACATAAAAAATAGAAAAATAAAATTAATCTAATATATATGACCTAAGTGTCATAAAAAAGTCCATTATATTTCACTACATATGGAAAAATACCTCAAACTAATCATCTTCATATGCTTACTCAGAACTGCACATAGGCCTCAATAACCCAATCAAGAAATTTTGAATTTTGACAACTTCATAGGAATTTATCACAAAAAAAAAAAAAAAAAAATTAACATATGAGACATATAGAACGACTTCATATGTATTATAATCTTCAACTCTATGAAAAAAGACTTAGGGAAAATCATTCTCACTTAAACACAAAAATTTCCTTGTAGCTCCAAAAACATAGTCATGAAAACCAAGATAGAACACATGTGTTAATAATTTTATGAACTTAAAATGGGTGTATATGATACTTAAACACATATATAACATCTTTAAATAGATATATTATAAGGTTCAATATCAATATTGGTCTTACAGACCAATCTCATGTCTTCACCCTACACAGACCTCATTATGTTAGACAAGTCACTTTGAAATCAACCTTTTGCTTGTAAATAAGAAAATAAAAATATTATATTCAAATGGGAAATAATATATAGGTCTTTAAAAATTAACCCATTCATTTTTATCCATCCCTAATCCACTGCAACCCATCCCTAATCTCATTCTCACTTCTACCTAGTTTTCTCACTATCTTCTTTATTATCCCTATTTAGAAATAGGTCAACTTCCATGAACATTTTAACATATTTAAGGTTGAAAAATACTCAAAAACTTACATTAAAACAAACTAACATTCTCACACATCATCCTTAAATCATTTGCATGCTTTGGCCTGGTCAACCCTGCCCACTACATCAAAAATTTAAGAAATAAGGGTTTTCCTATAGCTTCCATTCACTCTTATGATAGAAAAATGCAAATTATAGGTACCTGAGAGAGTTGAATACAACTTAAAATAATCATACTAGTTCAAATAAACCATTTTTATAACTTTCCAACAAGATCTTCCATATTGGGTCATTATGAGGGTCTTAGAGGGGTTTAGATTGCCTTCCATTCTTAGCAATCATTCATAAATAATTACCTCTCAAATCCAAAAGGAAATTTAGTATAATACCCTTACCCAACTACCATGATTTTATTATATCCTCATGAAAATTTTGGATGTGCCAATAAGCATAACAAAATTCTTCTTGAGTCTGCAATACCTCATTCTATGCACAAAAAAACATCAACACTAATTTTCATGCTTTTTCCTTTAGAATTTGACCTCAAACTTGGTAAAAAAACTTTATATAACCTCTCACACTTTTTAAAATGTTCTTAAGAGCTATGGCACCTTGGGAAATGAACTTGACCCCTCATTAGGCCACATTAGGTCTCTTTACACATTAGGCCTAAAACTATAAGCCATACTTAGAATTCAAACACACCTATAAACCTCTTTAACTGATATAAAAACCTCATTCTCATGTTATTGAACATTATACCATGCTAAAACACTACCAATATTCTTCTCACAGGTCTCATACTACTAACCTCAACATGCTACTAAGCCTATGCCTTCTCACTAGGTTTCTTTATGTAAGGAATAAGCCTCAAAGCTAACCTTATAACTCTTATGAAGGATTATTTACCTCTCTCACATTATTAAATAAATTTATACACTCTCTTATTCATATAATATATTAATTCACCAAGCTTCATTATGATTCATACATACATCTTCTCACAAGACTAGACTAGGCTTCTCAAGACACCTAGTACTCAAGGATTTAAGCTTAAACAAGTTAAATCTTAATGATATAAACCAACAACATTATTAAATTATTAATATATAAATAAAAATATACTCTCAATAATATTATGAGCTTGTCACACCATAACATTGTACAAAGAGCTCATATAGAACTCAAAGATTTCTCAACCATGCTCATAATATGACATTGCTCCTCAAGATTAGTGCTCCACAATATGCTTACCTTGTATCCTAATCTTGACCTCATCAACATCAAAATAATTACCAAGTTTTCTTCAAATTATCTCTCAATAGAGATATAATAGGTTGCCTTCAAATTTTCTCTTGTCATAAGACTTATTTATCACATTCCACTTCACCATGCATGGCCTCAACTCTGATGTTGGAATTAGTGGCATTCATCTTCAATTTTGACATCAGTGAAAACATAGATTCCATAGTACTAATAATATGAACTTACCTCAACAATCTCCCCATTTGTCATTTATGGCAAACACTTAAACAAATTTGATCATTCTCATCTTCCCAAGCTGGATCTTCAAACTGAACTTTCTCCCCCTTTGACATTAATTACAATGTGTCATCTTCTTGGAAAATATATGATCATTGGACCTAGAACAACACACTTTTTTTATCCAAACAAAAACATTATAACTCTTTGACAAAAACTCAACATAGATCAAGGTTACATACCTACTCTTGGAGCATGATTTTCTCCCTTTGTCTTCATGAAAATATCATGATTGTGACTTGAGTTGATCAAATCATCATACAAAGTCATTATGGCCCATCTCTTGTAATCAAACTTCTATCAAAATCTTGATTGAACCTTAGATCTGAATATCAATAAAGAACACAAAGTTCCCCCTAAGACCAAGTATCCTTCATGATTTTGATTACTAGTTGAGTGTTACCATGAAGCTAAATGTAGTCATTATTGGTGTTTTAGATTTTCACCCTAGATGAGAAGGGGATTATTCAGGTCTTGTACTCAAATATAGTCTAAAATGGGACTAAACCTATGTTGTGGGTCACTTATTATAGGGTAAGACCTATGGAGAAGTTTGGATTCCTTTTGGATCTATCACCTAAAATAAATTCTGACTAGGAAAAGGGAGAGAGAGAAATATGTAATAACACATAAAAACATGTAAAAGAGGTGATTAACCAGTAATGTGATTGTTCATATACTCTATCTAAACTTATAACAAACACTAATGAGATCATATTTCTAACTCCAAATAGTTGTTTATGTATTAGTATTTCATGTAAAGGTTCACCAAATAATCAAAACCTAAGGTAAGTGATGGAGAGGCTTGATTCAAGGCACTAACCAGTCAATATATCCACTTGTTAGCTTTAATCAAATGACATTTAACACTAAACATGACCTAAAAAATAATATAATCTAGTATCTAGGTGAAATCAAGATTTGATAAGGGAGAGATTTATACCACATATGCAAATTAATCTAACATTGACACACTATACCAGATTAATAAAATATGAAAAGAGCCCTTTATTTATCTCAAAAGGTTACAAAGATAAAATATAGGTACATTTTAGTCATGCCCAAGAGAGGGATTACCAAGCTATTTTCAAGGCTTAAGATCATGTATTTATAGAAAAAAGGGGTGAGATAGAGAAGGAAATGAGCAGATAGAAAACATTGAATGAGGTCAAACTACTGATGGATTAGCATTCTCAAGGATGCTGAGTCATGATCTTATCAAGAAGGTAAAATTACAAAGGATTTTCTAAATAATTTAATGCTCCATGATCCTTATCTAGTCACCAAGTCATCATATCAAGACTCCATGCCATGTCTACTTGATATATCATGAGAAAAAATCCTTCATGCTTTAAAACTGACAGAATCTCACTTAGTCTATTTTGAATGGTTGGTTGTACCTATTTGTTGAAAATGTGACCCTACCAATAGGAAAGATTATTATCCATGATCATATTTATGTTTGTACTATATCCAACTCAAACCTATTTTCATTTCATAGATAGAAAACCAATCTTAGACCATTGCTTTTCACATAGTCATAATATTTATGAAACCCTACAAACTACTTGAACTTGTTTCAAAAATAATGGTCTATCTTCACCCTCTGTATTAGACCCAAAGGATCTATTTTACCTATATGGAGATTTAATGACAATGTTTGGTCCTAAATTATTCATCTTGACTCGACCTAGATCCATCTCAGATCACATTTAAGATCAGTTCCTTTATATTAGCTTTGCCTAGGTTTAATACTATTATGTTGACCTTCATCAAAATGTCCTAGGGCTTGATCCTACTCATTGGTTTTTTAATTCTAACTCAAACCTTTCACTTTTATAACTCTTTTCTACTCCATTGATCTACTTGTGCATGAATTTACATGAGCCATCGATCTACTACCAAATAAACATGCCTGTGCCACTTATCTTCGACTCATTATATCCTTAGATTCACTAACCTCTTTCACTCGTGCTCATCATTTGATATTTATGAGTGATTAAACATGACCGCTTGGATCTTCTTGGAACCCACTGATTGACACCCAATATCTATTTACCATGATTAAAATTTATAACTGAATATATTAAAATCACAAGTTGTTTGGTCTATTTAATCTTGCATGACATCTTGGTGACAGTTTGGTAAAAAATGGCTAAGTATGGAAACTTAGAAAGAAATGTTTGAGGAGATAACTTTGAACATGAATAAACCGTATTATGATTTGGTGGATGATGTAAAACTTATCACTAACAACTTGGGACTAATGTGAACAAATCCATATGACCAATTCTCCCTAACTCATCTACACATAGAAATTGTGACGTCTTCAAAGTGCCTAATCAAAATTTAGGACATTAGAGTCAAGATGTCTAGATGAATAAAATGAAGAACCAGATAAATGATATGAACTTACATACTTATTCTAGGCACTCTTGACATCCCATAGGGTCTCTGTAACTCTAGACCTATCCTTAGAAATTGACAAATTACACTTCAAGTGAACTTAAAGTGTTTCAAAAGTATTACACTCTACATGATCTTCCTCTCTTATCAATATAGCCTTCTCTTAATCACTAACATTGATCATTCCTTGAAATATTTGTATGTAGGTCAAAAATGGCCAACATCTTTGGTGCCTTATCTAGGAAGCATGCCTACTATACTTGAACTTAGACCATGCACATGACTCTTGACTCATAATATATTAATGTAGAAAACATATTAAATTATAAAGAAAATAGACTCTAACAAATAGGGAAGGAAATAAAATAAAGTAATTAAACTCTCCTAACAAATAAAATGTGCAAACAAAGCACTTATATGGGACAAAATATAAACAAATTGATCTAATTAACTATGAAAAAACATGATCCACTTGGATCAAAAGGTGAATTAATGAATTTTCTCATTTTAAGAGAAGGTATAAATTGAAAATTAGGGGTTTATTGAACATGACCTTTGAATAGGTTCTCTTTTTTCCAATTATTTCTCTTAACATCTCCTAAAATGAGTCCTTGACAACAAACTAGTCATCAAAACAGACAAATTCATCCTACACTTCTAGATCCTTTTTATGATTCTTGTCAACTATAACCCTCTTATGTGACATCTCATCTATGTATTTTCCTTCATTAAACTTATCCTTATTATAAACTACTACAAGTTCATCCATCTCTTCAAGGAGTTCTGAATAATCAATCCAATCTATATCTTGATCTTGAATAGGTGTTTCTTGATCAAATTTTTGAATATCATGATCTCCACTTGGCAATATGTCTTTACAAAGATCTTCAATCTCTTGTCGAAATTCAAAATATAACTACCAATCATATTTTTATTCTTCACTTCAATCAGACTGAATAGGATTAACCTTAATGTTATCTTGATCTTCCTCAAGTGGAGATATCTCAACCTCATTTCTGACATCAACTTGTATCAATTTCTCATACATTTCTTCCATAACAACACTAGACTTGTCATCATCACCTATAATCTCATTCCCATTAAAAAAACTTATTAAGTGAAGCATTAATAATAAACTCTTCATCATACACACTTAAATCATCTTCTTCACATTCTCCAAGAACTTTACTTGTAGCTACAACTTATTTCTCTATCTCCCATTGAACAAGCTCCTCTTGAAGAAGGGAGATGGTGGGAGGGTGATAAACTTCATTTCCTTGAGAGGGAGTATGAATTATGGGATATTTACCATGATCATAATTTGGGATATTTGGGGAAATGAGATCATGTAGGGGTTTTTGGAGAGGATGAAAAGAGAAAATTTTGAGAACTTTTACATTCTACTCTTTCCACTTGTCCATTACTTCATTAAGGTCTGAAACCTTTTTGTCCTCATGGAAAACTTGAGATTGAGAAAGGAGAATATAAGAAGTTTTAGCTTCTTGAATAGGCTCTTGAATTAGCATGTGAATATCTTATTGAATAGGTTCTTCAATCCAACTAGGAATCTCTATTGGCTCACACTAAACAGGGTTAAGAATTTTATGAGAATAACGAACATAAGAAGATTGGTAAGGAATAAAATAGGGTTATTTAGATAACTGGTTCAATTCATCTTTTTTCCTCTCACAAGCCTCTACTTTATTTAATATAAAATTCCAAAACTCATGCCTCTCTTCTAGATCATTAGACACATTTTGAAACTGTTCATTCACTTATTCATACTGTGAATCTAAACATACTTTTCTTGCATATGCTAGAATTTTGAGCTGTATTTCATCCATATTTTATTGTATAAAATATTTCTCATATGCAACATCATATTCACATGGGAAAGGTGAAAACTAGTCTTGAGATTGATATGAATCATAAGCTAAGAGTCATGTTCTTGGTAATAAGGATCATGGGAAACTTGATAAGGCTCATCATAACATTAATAAAATTATTGGTAAGGATGATTAGGCTCATAAAAATTCTCATATGGACATGTAAATCTTGGTATTATTAATCATAGCGCTGATAAAGAGGTATACCATAGGGACTTTCCTCATATATATCCATGAAAATAACATCAAGATAGTGTAATGAAATTACACTTACTTGGAAACTGCTTGGACTATTAGAAGCAATTACTTGAGTTTAAAATCAACAAATTCACACTAATACAACTATAATTTGACCAATACAAACTCCAATGGGTCCCACCAGGCATGCCAAAATGCTAAAACCATTGGTGTTCTATATTTGTGCCCTAGTTGAGAAGGGGATTGTTTAGGTCTTCTGCTCAAATCTAGTACAACATGGGACTGACCCTAAGCTGTGGGTCACCTATTATAGGGTCAAAACTTCAAATAAGGATAAATTCATTATATATCCATCACCTAAACTAAATTTTGACTAGGAAAATGTAGAGAGAAAAATGGGTAACAACACATAAAAATATGTAAAAGAGGTGATGCACCAGTAATGTGATTATTCATCCACTCTATCTAAAGTTTTAATAAACATTAATGAGATAAGATATAAAATTAAAAATGGTTTTTTATGCATTAATATTTCATGTAAAGGTTTTCCAAATAATCAAAACCTAAGGGAAGTGATGGAGAGGCTTGATTCAAGGCACTAACCAGTTAATGTATCCACTTGCTAGCTTTAATCAAATGATATTTAACACTAAACATGACCTAAAAAATAATATAATATAGTATCTAGGTGAGATAAATATTTTAAAATGGAGATATTTCTACTACATATGTAAATTAATCTGACATTGAAACACTATACTAGGATGACAAAATATGATAAGAGTAATTTATTTATCTCAAGAGGTTACAAGATCAAATCTGGGTAGTGTCTAGTCCTGCCCAAGAGAGGCATTACCAAAACTATTTTCAAGGATTAAAAGCCTATATTTATATAAAAAGGGATGAGAGAGAAAATAAATTGAGTAGATATAAAATAGTGATTGAGGGCAAACTACTCCTAATGGATTAGCATTCTCAAAGATGCTAAGTCATAATCTTATCAAGAAGGTATAATTACAAAGGATCTGATAAAGAATGTAATGTTCCATGATCCTTATATGGCCACCATGTCTTCATCTCAATAATATATTCTATGTCTACTTGATTTATCATGACAACAAGTCCTTCATGCCTTGGAACTAATAGAGTCTCATTTGGTTTGTTTTGAATGGTTGGATGTACCTATTTATTGAAAATTGACCTTACACATAGGTGAGATGCTTATCCATTATCATATTTATGTTTTCACTAGTTCCATCTCAAACTTGGGTCTATTTCATAGATATAAAATGATTCTTAGACCATTGGTTTTGACACAGTCATAATATTTATGAAAACCTACAAAATGCTTGACCTTGCTTCACAAACACTAGTCTATCTTTGCCCTCTATATTAGACCCAAAAGATGTATTTTAAATATATATATCCTTAATGATGATTTTTTGTCCTAAATTATTCATCCTTACTTGACTTATATCCATCCCAAATTACATTTGAGCTTGATTATTTTATATTAGCTTTGTCAAGGTCCAATACTACTATGTTAACCTTCATTAAACTATCTTAAGGCTCAAACCTACTCATTAGTTATTGAATGATAACTTAAACCTTTGAATTTTCTAACTATTTTTTGTTCCATTTATTTACCTATGCATGTATTCCCTTGATCCATTGATCTTCTATGAACTGAATGCCCTTTTGCCACTTGTCCTTGACTCATTAAATCCTTAGATTCACTAACATATTTGACTCATGCTCATCATCCAATATTTATGAGAGATTAAATGTGAGCCCTTATATATTCTTGGGAACCAATGATTGACACTTAAAGACTCTTTACCATGATTAAAATTGATGTTCACATGAATGTCATGTAACATCCGCATGAATGTATTTGACGTTATGTAGATCATTAAATTTAATCTTGCATGATTTTTATTTGATATTTATTTTAAAATCCTATAAAAAATATTTGGCATCTTTAATATTGTATTTGACATCCCATAGAACATTAATTTCAAGCTTTTATGGATGTTTACTCAATCTTTATTTTTACATTAGCATGAATGACTCATGTTATAGGTCCAACTTTGAAGACCTATAACTTGAAGCACAAAAGTCATGGAAGCACCAAAATTTTAGGAGATGTCCTTGAGGTCAAAAATAATTAACCTAATTTATCCAATATTATTGGGAGCTTTATAAGTGAAGATATTAAAATCACAAATTAGCTGGTCCATTTTCTCCTGTGTGACATCCTGATGATGGTCTGGTCAAAAATGGCTAAGTATGGAAACTTACCAATAAATGTCTAAGGAGATAAATTTAAACATATATAACTCCTACTGAAATTTGGTGGATGACCTAAAACTTAGTGTGTAGTAACTTGGAACTAATGTGAACAAACCCATATGACCAATTCTCCCTAACTCATCCACACATGGAAATTATGATGTCTACAAAGTGCCTACTTATAATTTTTTCCATTAGACTCAATATGTCTAGATTAATACAATGAAGAATTAGATAAATGATATACACTTACATAACTATTATAGGTACTCTTGACATCCCATATGGTCTATGCAACTCTAGACTTGTCCTAACAATTTGACAAATTACACTTCATGTGAACTTAAAGTGTTTCAAAAGTCTTTCACTTTGCATGATCTTCCTCTTTTATCATTTTATCCTTCTCTCAATCATGAACATTTATTACTCCTTGAAAACTCTGTATGTAGGCAAAAAGTGGATAGCAGTGACCTCTTCTCTCTTGGGTACTAAAACAATGTAAACTTAGGATATTCCTAGATCTCCATGTCCTTTTAGACTTAACTTTCTTCATGATCTTCTTAGGCTTGACTTCTTTAATCTCTATTTAAAAAACATTCTGACTTGGTCTATTTGCCTTGACTTCTTCATCCATGATTTGACTTAATAGGGAGAATTATTGACACTTTTTTACATCTAAATTATGTTACACCATGGTAAGTAGTCCACTTGGACTTGCATACTGATCATCCTTCACCTTAGCTACTTTTGGTCTCCATTTAGTGTTTTGTCCTCTTTCTTACACTCTATGGGCCTCAATCTTCTTATTTTGAGTTGAAAGTCCATGCTTATAGAACTTTGTGATATGACCAACCTTTTGATAATTGAAACACACTATTCCTCTTGATGAAAATACACCATTACCAATACCTCTTCACTGATAATTCTCCTCATAGTTCTATGCATATTCATTCTTATAAGGTCTTCTACAATGCCTTGATCTATGACCAAATTAATTACTTGAATAACAATAACCATTGAAAGTATTAGTATACCTTATAGTATTAGACTGCCAAATTAGATTATTATTTATTATGCCAACACCATAATTCCTTGATTGACCATTGATTTTATTGATCAAATTAGTGTTCTTCTTTTGATCTCCTTTGAAACCAAGACCTATTTTGTCATTAGCAGTCTTTTGACTACTTAGGATGTTGTCTAGATCATTGGTACTCTTTTAAAAATTGAAAAAGGACTTTACCTTATTTGATATCTAATCTAACTCATCTCTTAAAGAAACCATCTTATCTACATACCTTTCACATTCTTCTTATTTAGCCTTTAGGCTTGCAATCACAATTTCAATTTGACTCTCCACTTGTTTGACTAATTCCTCTTATTCCTTGGATTTGTTGCGCAATATATCTTTAAACATGTTGATTTTCTCCTCATAGTATTTGATAAGGAACATAATCACCTTATTCTTATGCTTCACTATCTTCAATTATTCTAAATTATTCATCAACTTAGCCTCAAAGTTCACCTCAACTCTTTCTTCATCTGAATCACCAAAAATACCTCCAAACCACATGGACTCTTTTGATTTTAGAATATTTCTTCCTTATCCATGAAGAGAAATTCATTGACATTAAAACCATCACCTTCATGGTCATTCTTAGAATCACTTCTCTCACTCTCATCAGATGAGCTACAGTCTTGGTGTAAAATCTTCTTTTTTTCTTAAAAGATTTTTTGTTATTATCATACCTTTTGAAGATTTTCTTACTCTTATCAGACCTATAGGAATTTTTATCATCATCATGAACTTAATCATGATCTTAATCATTTTTTTCCTTATGATTATGAGGGAACTTATTATAAAAGTGTCTAATCTCTCCATAATTAAATCATTTAAAGGGAAACTTACCATTATATTTACCTGAAACTATTTTCAAAATTCTTGCAAACATAACTATCAAATCATCATCATCAATATCAGAATCATCATTATCATTAACATTATTAACTTGTGTCTTATTCTCCTTTGACTCCTTTTTTTCCTTTAATGTATCTTCCTTATTTTTAGGTTTTATTTCAATTTTCCTCATCTCATAGGTTGTTAGGGTGCCATGAACTCTACACATCTCTAGCTTATCTAGATCTTGAATATCTTCAATAACAACTAATTTTGAATCAAACTTAGGAGTTAGACATCTAAAAATAATTTGGAAAATAGTAGACTCTTTCAATTCTTCACCTAAGCCCCTTATGATGTTGACAACTTCATCAACCCTCAACAAGTAAGATATAATGGTATCATCTTCATTCATCCTTAGGATTTCAAACTATCTTCTATGGGTTTGTAACTTAGCCAACTTGACCTTGGAGTCTCTCTCATGTCTAGTCTTTAACTTGTCTAGAATTTATTTATTAGACATAAAATTCATCAACTTTATAAGTTCTATCTCTAATAGGCCACACATAACACCATTCATTGCCTTTGAATTATTGTCACTAGCCTTCTTACATGTTGCTTTCAGAAGAGGATCAGGGAGTACAATATATCCATCCAAAAATAATTACCAAAATTCATGACCATGAGACATCAAATATTTTCTCATCCTAACACTCTAGAAAGTATAATTAGATCCATTAAATAATGGAGACTTACTTGTAGAGAAACCTCCTTGTGCTTGACTAGACATCCTTGCTTGCTTATGATCTCCTTTAGGTTATTAAGCCTAATCCAAGGGACCTAATATAATACCAAAATTTTTAAGTATATCTACTAATATTGGGGGTGAATAATTTCCATTAAAATAATTCTTCAATTTCACTTATCATTCTTGAAGCATTTATTCAAACATACACATCAACCAATGCATAAACAAGCATCCACATAAGCATATAACATATGAACACAAGAGATATGTGGGACACCCTCAAGGGAGGTAATAACCACTAACACACATATTTTAATATATTCCTATAAGTAATTAATTAGGATTTAGTGAGGTACCAACCCCATAAGGAGTACCAACCTCTCACTAATTAAGTACCAACTCAACTAGTCCTTTAGCAAGCTCCAAATGATAAGAAGACACTAACATCCTAGGTAAATTAGAACCAAATAAACTAATTGGAACCACTAATCACATTTTGACACTTTTTTCTCACTCATCTGATTATAATCCGCTTCTTTTATTCTTCACACTCTTCTATCTCCTTCAAACATCCTATTAGGCCTCTTCACTCAAGTAGCCCTTTTCTTCACAGAATTAGGACATATAACCTTGATCATAACCTATAGAAACACTTTTATAAATTCATGAAATAATAAACACATGTATTTTATTATATTAAATCCCTTTACCTATTTTTCAAACTTCTATTCCATTTTCTCAATTCCTCAATATTCTAACTAGTCAAATGAGGCCTATTAAACCTTCTTTTATGCTTGACTCTTGATCTCACCCACCTTGGTCAGACATTAAAATTTGTATATGTTTATAACCATTATTATAGATAAATAAACATGTTTAACATTTGAAACAACAATTACATAGTTTAGTCTCCACCCATAAGGCCCAAAACTTCCATTAGGCCTAGTAGAAACCTAATGCAATTAGGCCTTCTCAAAGCACATGCTTCACCTTGGCCACCTTTGAAAATATTGAGCCTAAAAAAATGGATGAAAAACTTCACACAATATTAAATTAGACCCATTATAATCTCACCTTATGTTCTCAATATAATTTAAGTCATTTCACTTCTTGAACCACACAATTAGGTTTACTTGTAATTAGGTCTTCTCACTACCAAAAAAATTATCTTGAAAATATGAATCATACACTCATATTTGCCACATATCCAAAAAAATCAAATTAATAGAACCTATATTATCTAAATTCCATCACCAAGTCCATTATATTTCACCACATAGGTAAAAATACCTCAAACTGATCATCTTCATATGTTCACTTAGAGCTACACACAAGCCTCAAGAACCTTTATCTTTTCACACCTTCATAGGTATTTATAATGAGGAAGAATGTATTAAAATTAACATATGATACATATATAAAAACTTAATGTATATTTTATTCTTATAATCTATGCAAAAAAACTTAGGAACATCATTCTCACTCACACTACATATAGCTCAAAAAACATAGTCGTGAAAATCAAGACATAAAACACCTATGTGTACATTTTTATGAAATTAAAATGGGTTTATATGATGATTAAGAATAATTATAACATATATATATATATATATATATATATATATATATATATATATATATATATATATATATTGTAATTTTTAGTATCAATATTGGTCTTACATACCAATCTCATGTCTTTACCCTACACAGACCTCACTATGTTAGACAGGTCACTTTGAAAGAAATTTTTTTCTTGTGAATGAGAAACTAAAAATATTATATTTAATCAAGAAAGGTGATATAGGTATTGAAACATGAACCCATGAATTTGGATCCATACCTAGCCCACCTTAACCCATCCCTAATCTCATTCTCACTTCTGCTTGGTTTTCTCACTATCTTTATCATTAGGCCTATTTAGCGATATGTCAACTTCCATGACTATTTTAACATATTTAAGGTATAAATATTGATAAAAAAAGGTTATATGGGAAAAAATTAAAACTATTAGACATCATCCTCCAATAATTTTCATGCTTTAACCTAGTCAACCCTGCCTGATACATAAAAAATATGAGAAATAAGGGTTTTTTTGTAGCTTCCATTCACTCTTCTGACAGTCCAATTCCACCTTGAGGTATTTCGGAGAGTTTAATAAAAAATAATAATCATACTATGTCAACTAAACCATTATAATCACTTTCCAACAAGATCTTTCATATCAGTTGATTATGAGGGTTTTAGGAGGGTTTAGACTACCTTCCATCCTTAAAAATCATTCATAAAGGATTTTACCTCAAATTAAAAAAATGACATGAAATTTAAGTTAGGACCTTTATAAAATTAAAATGAGCTTATTGGATCCTAATTCAAAGGTTGCACATGCCAATGAGTATAATAAAATCCTTCTTAGGTCTTCAATACCTCATTTTATGCACAGAGGAAACATCATCACCAATTTTCATGCTTTCTCATTTAGAATTTGACCTCAAACTTGGTAAAAAAATTTTATGAAATATCTAACACTTATATAAATGTTCTTAAGAGATATGTCACCTTGGGAAATGAAATTGACCCCTCATTAGGCCACACTAGGTCTCTTTGCACATTAGGCCTAAAACTTATAAGCCATACATAGACCTTGAACACACATATAAACCTATTTAATTGATCTGAAAACCTCATCATCATGTCATAAAACCTCATACCATGCTCACATAATTCCAATCTTATTCTCACAAGTCTCATACTACTCACCTCAACATGCTACTAGACCTATGCCTTCTCACTAGGTTTCTTCATGTAAGGACTAAGCCTCAAATATGATCTTGGAAATATTCTAAAGGATTATTTACCTATTTAAAATTATTACACAAATTTATACACTCTCTTATTCCTTTACTAGCAAAATTCACCAAGATTCACTATGCTTCATGCATACATCTTCTCATAGGACTAGACTAGGCTTCTCAAGACACCTAGTACTCAAAGATTTGAAATCAAACAAGTTAACTCTTAATGATATAAAAAAATAACATTATTGAATCAAAAATATATGAATAAAATTATACTCTCAATAGACTTATGATCTTATCGCACCAAAACATCATGTCAAAACCTCATATAGAACTCAAAGATTGCTACACCATTCTCATAATATGACACTGCTCCTCAAGACTAGTACTCCATCGTATGCTTACCTTATATCCTAATCTTTAAATTTACATGTAATTAACCTTAGAATAACTACTAGGTTTCCTTCAAATTCTCTCTCAATAGATATACAATAGGTTTCCTTCTAATTTTATCTTATCATAAGACTTGTTTGTCACATACCACTTCACCATGCATGGCTTCAACTTTGACCTTGACATTAATGACATCCATCTTGACTTTTGCAATCAATGACAACATTAATTTCATAAAACCAATAATAGGAACCTACCTCAATAACACCCTTCTTGTAATTAAGGATTTTTAGGCCTAGTTAGATGCCATAGTCCTGGATACCTTACTATATAGTCATGAATCAACCTAAAAACTCATTAATCCTATAGGTAAACTTAAAATACCATATATTCCAAAGTTTCATCTTTTTATAAGATTAGAAACACAATTTATTTATGTTGTTGAGAGCATAGAGAAAGGGTTATTTTTAATTTAAAACCATTTCAATCAATTTTGAGACCTATATGAGATATTTCCAAACTTTCCTCATCTCTTCCAAAGGTTATTCAGTCACAAGAAACCATTAAATGTCTCCAAAAGATAAGTTTATAGAATTTTAGGTATACACTAGGAATGTGTGTGAAGGTTTTCTTGGTCTCTTACTTTTCTAAATGTAATTTAAATATCTAAATGGGTTTCATTCATAAAACACAAACTCTTTACCCTATTTATGATCCAAAAAATGAATAGTCATTTAAAAAATATCAATAATGCAAAGCTTTCTTACCAATCTTAGTTGTACATTAGCAAAGTGGCTTCTTTTCTCAAGTGTATTGTGTATAATATATTGTACCCTCAAAATAGATCATAACCATACAATATATCAATATATAATGATAATATTATCACTCTTACATGTTATTGAGACTTATATATTTCTTAATATATGATACAAGTTTCCTTCTTCATTCATTCATATTTTATACCCATACAATACATCTACACTTACAAAAAAAATAAAGTTCTTGATACCTTCCTTGAGATTTTCCTCTCTCCAACTCTATCTCCTCTATATTTATCCTATAATACCTAACTAAATTAGTCACTATAACTCCTCTTCATATATTTCATTATTCTTATTATGCTAAACATGCAAAAAAAACTCCTTTATGCCAATTGCACATAGGGTAGTAGTTACAAATCAAGTTTCGTGGCACATATTACTCATTTTCATATGCATGTTAATAAACTTTTCAAACACACTTATGACCTATTTAAACCCATTAGAAACATTTGAAAACATTTAAATTTTTCCCAAAAACCCAAAACATCACTTAGGAACCTAGTTCCCAATTCAAAATTTAAAATTATGCATTTTGGCAGGAAATCTCTAAGGTGCTAATAATACACAAAATAAAGACTCTCAATGACTCCAATACCACCTAAAGGTCCATACAAGACCTAAAACACCAAAATATGGCCAAAATTAGTCATTACAAACTCTCAAACACATTTATCTTCTTTGTTGCCTTGTGATGCTCTACATCATGTACAAGTCTAGAGTTAGATGTATATACTCCAGATTTACATGGATAAACACTATAGAGATATAATCCATGATTAATTTTTGACACTAAAATTTTATTATAGGTGAAACACAATCAATAAACACAAGAAAAAATTATATATATATATATATATATATATATATATATATATATATATATATATATATATATATATATATATATAGTAGATCAGTAGTGTGTGTGTGTGTGTGTGTGTGTGTGTGTGTGTGTGTGTGTGTGTGTGTGTGTGTGTGTGTGTGTGTGTGTGTGTGTGTGTGTGTGTGTGTGTGTGTGTGTGTGTTGATACATTATCCAAATATACATAACCTATTCTAGGATGCTCTGGTTTACTTTGTTCTTTTGATACTAAAATATGTTTTGTTATCCATCTATTAAACTAGCATGGAGCAATGAACATATTCCAAATATGTCTCTACTTGTGAAGATAGTCTAGAGCTTGCTATATGAGTCTAGAGTTGGTTGTGTTAGTCTAGATATAAAAATATATAGTCTAAATCTACATAAAAAAAACACTCTATATTTATTTTAACTTCATTTATGACACCCAATTTATCTCTTAATCATTAAAAAAACTATTTTTACTATAAATGCCTTAGTAAAAATATTAGTTATTTCTAATATTCTTTGCTTAAATTTAGACCTATTGCTATAGGTATTGAAGTTGGTATGTTATTCAACATTCTAAAGCTATCTAAAATTTCATTTATAGACTTAGATCTAGATATTAAAATGTCATCATCAACACCCTTAAAATATATGGCTTGAGATGTTTACTTTCACTTATTAATATTTTACGTTAATGCCAATAAAATACCTCAACAATGTAAAATCAATCATCTTAAATTAAGAGATAGGTTTCAAAAATCATGAATCACCATTATGAAAAAGTGAGGTTGATTTATTGCTTAAGAATGGATTTAATGGGCTTTCCAAGTATATTTTGATCCATTTGAACCAAGTTTTTCTAGAATCCCCTACACATGTGAACATCTCTCATCAAGAGATGGGTTTCAAAAATCATGAATTGCCATTATGAAAAAGTGAGGTGGATTTATTGCTTAAGGAGGGAGGCAATAGGTTTTCCAAGTATATTTTGAGATTTTCAAACCAACATTTTCTAGAATCCCCTAAATAATTCTCCAAGTCTATTGGCATAGAGAAAATGGGGGGTAATAGTGAGCATTTATAACCAACCTCCTACTCTAAAGTGTGTGGCTTAAAAAAAGTTTGGAAGAAGTTACAGTGGGGGGACTCATGGAACTGATGCTGAGGATTACTAACCATGATCTTGATTTTACAAGGGATTTTTTTGTAGGTTGGAATAATCATGTGGTAGAGATGAGAGGAATTAAAATCAAAGTCATGGAGGAGTTTATAGGTGAATCTATGGGCATGACATGCGATAGGGATAAGGTGTATAAGGATAAATATAAATATAAAGAACTCTTATAGTGATTCTTCTACACAAATGAGTTTGTCAAAATGGATAAGAAGAGGTTCCCTACATTGATCTGTTATGGTAGTGGCCTGAGGTATGTCTTCAAGTGATAAAATACCTGACACTCGAAGGTAAGCATAATTTAATTTTATCCCACCACTTTTTATTATTAAAACATTTTCAAGTCTATAAGATTAGTCTCCCATTCTATCTCTTAAAGTCTCTTGAGAGCACCACTGTCATCCACCAATTTAATTAATCATACCTTATAATGCACCAAGGACTCATCTTATTTTTTTAAAATCAAGTCTAAACCTTATAGGGTAAAGAGGTTCTTTTGGGATGGTCCTCAGTCAAGGAGGACTCCTTCTAGGAAGAACCTACCTCGATATCATTCTTCCCTTATACCATTACCCCCAAGCTATCTTATTTAAAATGTTTGTTGATGATCTCTTACTGAATATGTTTGTTCCTAAGCCTAAATTGATTATTATGGATGATAGAACCTCCTAGGAGGTCACCAAGAAAGGTAAACTCCTCCTATCTGGAGAAATGGAAAATAACAAAGAGTAGTTGGACACCTTCAACATAAAGTTACATGAAGTTAGGATGAACCCAACAAGCCTCATTCAAGAATGGAATGCCTTAAATAGGCAAGTGGACATGACTATCTAATCTTTCATCCATTCAAAAAAGGTGAAAAGGATTCTCATTAAATAGTTCTTGAAGTTGATGTAGACCCCCAACCTAAGATCCCTAGTATAAATCCCATAAAGAAAACCCCTCTATAGGAGTAAGGACATAAAAGGTTATAGATGATCCTCCCCAAGATGACACTGAAGGACCTGATAATAAGATGAGAGCTATAGTTTCCAAGAACAAGTGGGGTGTGCCTAAGAAGATAACTAAAGAAGAGGAGGAACCCCTAGAGGGTCCCCCTCCTGACCTATTTATTTCATTTTAGTTTTTGCCTCCTCTGGTTCTAATAGGTAGTATGTTGTTGTTTCTTTTTTATGTTTCATCTAGTGGGGCTTGTTACTCTTTTGTATAACACTTTTTATGGTTTTTGATCCTTGTAAAATAAATTTGTTTACCCAATCAAATAAAAATCATCTTAAATTAAATGTTAATTATTGATTTTAAAAAAAACACAATTTAATATCCATGTAAAATTTAGTGTGGAATTATCATGAAAAATACAAATGCATGAAAAATATGACAAACATCCATGCAATATATGAAATTATCCCACATGTATTTTTGTAATAATTAATGCAATAATTAATGTAAAATAAATCCATCAGCCATACATCATGCATCAATTAATTATATTCACAGAAAACCTATTATAACCAA
>JARHVA010001913.1:2785000-2830000 GCA_037957365.1 Torreya grandis
TTAATAATCACTATTTTGAAATTCTTTCTCAACATGTTTTAAAACATTATTTTATCGAGCTGATGGTTTGAATTCACAAAAATGTGATTCTGAGGTAACTTTTCCAGAGGCCAATTTTTTGCCTCCTCATAAAATAATGTTTTAAAACATGTTGAGAAACATGTTGAGGTAACTTTTTCATGAGGTTCTTATACTAAATTTATTATCCATATTTAAGCAGTGAAAAAATAAATAAGTAAATCCATACCGATAAAGTTTTTAAGAGAGTCACAATTCCATTTGAAATATTTTGACTATTTTATGCACCAAATCTCTCTGAATCTAGATAAGGTTATATCCTCCATCCATATAAATAAAAATAATACATCTAGCATCTAGAAGAATGAACCATGTTACTTTTTATATATAATTCCATCTCTAACTCCATTTTAATCAATTGTCATGGGTGTTTAGAGTTGACTATAAATTCCAATTGAATAACAATCAAATGTTTAGAAATGCATTTCATAGTTAACATAATTTCATATGCTTCATATGCCCCTGATATTGAATGCAATGACCAAAAATAAATGTGGTGGTTATCTGGACATAAAATATCTATGAACCTTTCTTCATATATTTTCTCCTAATCAATGGAGCCATTAATTAATGTGATCTCTCTATATGAGGTGTGGTCAATATGCACCATGTCTTTTATAATCAAATAACTAGTGTCAAATAGAAGACTGTATTATTAATTTTGTATTGTAAAATAATATTATAATAATAATTTTGCACATATATTATCCTTAAATTTTATATTAAAAAAAATTATGCCATATGAACACACTCCATAGACCCAATAATATAGAACCAAAATAGTCTGAAGTCAAGAATGTTTAGAGTCAAAATGATTTCAATGAAAGTGTAAATTATTAGTATGTCATTAACATGTTTAATGGAAAAACTAAACATCTTATTTTCAATAAGTAAATACTTATTTATATATTAATTATAAAAGTTATGCTGAGTTAATACAGTTTGGAGCTAAGATTTCAAAATTATCAAAAGAACTCAATTCTGGGTATCAATTTATTTAGCATATCATAAAATGTCAAAGTTTTAAATTTGGTTAATTAATATAGAAATAACATTTGAATGACCATAAAAATGTGGGTTTACCTTAATTTGAATATTTGAATGACCATAAAAATCTGAATTAATGACCTTAGAAAAGATAATTGACTATTTTACTATGGCTATAGGTTTAGACAGATCAATAAAATCATTAGAATTTAAGTTTTGATAAAATTATCTATAGAAAATGTTGCTTACTATCATAAACCAACCTTGTGGCCCTCATAGACATTGGATTTTATCTTACTTAACATGTTGTGACAACATTTTGATTGTTGATGATTAATGTTGGATTTGCTTTTAGATGGTTATGATGCAGGTACCTTGGATAACCAAGGTGATATGTTATGTCGTGATTGAGGCTTGCAATAGATTCATTATAACCTGATATGCATAATGATTATCTAGGGTTCATTTTATCCTGCTATATGTATATACTAATTATATTTCTATATATTATTGACACATCATGTTTTACTTGATTTACATTGATTCCTCTTACAATTTTTTATTGTGTTTCATAGGGCATACTTGGGCCCAGGGTTATTAGGACTAACTCTAGTTCCTATTTTAGCTATTGATGACTATTTTTTAATTACTAGCTCATTTGTATGATTCATTTTGATTTATCATTATTATATTGACAACATTTAGGTACTATTGATGTTTTATTTGGTGGATGCAAGTACCAAGCCATGATCTAGGCTTGGAGTTGGTTTGGATATCCTAGGTATATCATGGATGGTTGAGTATTCAGAATATCATTTCGATAGGTATAACATGTATATTATAATGTTGATCCACCATCTTGTAAATTATTTTATGTTAGTACTTATTTCCCTTTTATGGTCTTGCGTCTCTTGATTGCATGTGCAATTTACACTCATCCATTCCTCATGTGTTGGGGGTGATACATTTGTGTTTGGTTGTTCTTCTTGGGTACCATAGATGCCTATTCTAAGCAATTAAGTAGTTATCTTCTAGTTGGGGTGGTTTGGGTTCATCTAGACCTATGTAAGTCCTTTGACCCTTATAAAATTTTAATCTACCTCCCTTTACATAATTCAATTTTAGGACTTATAAAATTTTATATTCAGGTCAATATTACAATTTTGGTGATCCAGTATTATTTTAATCACTTTATTATTTTATTAATTGATTTATAGATTTTGTGTAATATATATTATTATGTAATAATTCTTATTGATCACTAATACTATTTAATGATTTTATTATTGCCTTTAAGCATGTATTTTTATTGTTATATTATTTTTATAATTTAGTGTTCATTTCTCTAACTCTGGGTTTAAGTATTTTATTATCATCACCTTTTAATGTTTTGCTTGTGCATATTTATATTTAATTATGATTTTATACTTATAGAAATTGAGCTTATTATTATTTTTACTATTTCATCTTAATAATATACATATGTATATTATCCTCCTTTTGGCTCATGGGAGAAGCAGTTGGAGGGTGGAATTGCTATGGTTATTTGTATGATATACTTCATTTTATTATTTTATTTCCTGTAACGTCCTTGGGGAGTTGAAGTGGAATGTTATCTTATTTTATTAATTCTTTGGCTTAATATATTTTATTATTTTATTTTAGTGATTATTTTATTAATGAATATTATTTTTATATAATATATATTATATTATATTATACCTTTTCCATAAACTTGATGCATATGCTAGGTTGGTTGGGGGTGTGGTTTCTATTTGATTGTATATTTATTTTATTAAATTTATATATATCCTATGGCATGGAAAGCAAGGGGGCATTGACCACAAAAGAAGGAAAGGAATGTAGAGTGTCTAGATGCCATTATGAGGAGAGGATGGACAACATGGGCTAGGGTATGGGCATGGAAAATATAGTTGGGGGCATAGCAGGCTGAATAAAAACAAGCCAAGGAGTATGGGATGTCATGCATGGTAGGCAACAGGAGATGACCAACATGATAAATTTGAAGGAAAATATGGTCGTATGGTGATTTGGCAGGGGTGGTTGAATTCAGAGGGGATAATGGTATGGGAATGGGGGTTTGCACCTTGGGGAGAGAGGAAAAGTATGGCATTGGGAAGAAAAGAAGATGACATTAGCAATGGGAAAGTCAAGGAAAAGAGGAAATAAGAGTACACAAGGGGATGGTAGAGTTTGGCATTGATTAAGAAGGAAGGAGTAGGAGTTCTTTCACACAAAAATATGGAGGAGCATTTGGTTTTTGAAAAGGATTATTATGTTTTTGTTCTTTTTTTATCATGTTAGGCAAAGAGTATTTCATTAATGGGTTTTCTATTTCAGCATGGCTTGGTTGAGTCATGTCTAGTTGGTTAGGATATCCTTTTCTAATGCAATATATAGGAGCAACAAACTACACTAAAATAGAGGACCATAGTTCTCATTCCCAAAATCCACGATACACTCATAGCACCTTGCATTTGCCCAGTATGTTTAGGTCTCTTTTATTATTGACAATATGATTTTTATGGGTTAATTTTTTCAATGCAATATACATGAAACGTTCAAGATTCATGGGGAACTCATGAGACTTCCCCTATGAATCTATATGGTCCTGATTTGACCCTAAAGATATTTTCTCCTTATTAGTTGCCATGGGTTAATTGACACCAATTTTCCTCAAATAATGACATTATCATGATAATTACATTTTGACAAGCATATGATAGTATTAAAACTATAATTTTGAATATTATATTCCATGTTATAGGGTTCGGTCTTGGAAATTTGATAGAAAATTAAATAATTAAACCATGTCAAAACCTTTAAAATTATTTGAGAAAACTTAAATCCTCCTTTTTGGATTCTGAATGTGTATTTAAGTAATATTAATTATCCATGTAGATTGGAACCCTGTGTTTCCCTTATCATTGGAGTGTGGGTTCCCACAATGGTTGGGATGGGTTTTTGATTTTGGTCTAGAATTATGTTATGGTATTATGTATAAATGTTAAAGCATTGTTTATGGTTTTGGTATACTAGAATGATTGCATAGAATAATATGTTGGTCACATATGATCATTTAAAAAGCCAAATCTAGTTTAATTTATGTTTGATAATGTTATCCTTCCCTTATTTTTGACTTGATTGGGTTTATATGACCATGAGAAGTTGGTTTCATTGAGTTAGATTATTGCATGCTTGGATAAGCCTTGAGCTGAATAGTGTACTTCATCTAGACCTTTCATCTCATGGGTATGATATTTAGACCCTATTCTATGATGTGAATCATCCCCTATAAGAATCTAATGTATGCCTTGGACATTCCTCAAGCCCATGGTTTGGCTGAGTGTTATGGACTTATGTCTTCCACATTATTTTTCCTATCAATATTTACTATTTTATAAGTCTTTACTAGTGGCTCAATATGATGTGTATATTCCTTACCTCACCTGAGTACCTAGTTTTTGAAACCCTCCACCAAGATAATGGTTGGGTTGGTAAGTGCCACCGATGGATGGGCTCATAGTGCTAGTTTTGAGGGGTCTCCCTCTTGCAGTGATCGTCCTTCCCTGATGATACACCTAGGATATATTGGTAGCTAATCCTTGACTTGTGCCTATTGACATTTGATGTTGGAGTTATGGATATTACCTATTTACCTAGTTTATGTTATGGTGTCTCCTTATTATATTATGCAGTTTTGTAATATTAATTATGTTTTACAAAGGACATTATTACCTTTGATGTGGACTTGGAAGGCATGTTAAGCATAATTTCATGATTCTTATGTATCTGACCAACTGTATTTAGATCCTTGGTGTGCCTTCATTTTGGGATCTATTTCCATATGATTGATAGTGTAATTATAATGCATTATGTTATAATGTTGTATGTACATTTGTAAGAGATATACTTATTGATCTTGAGTAGGCACAAAATGGTAAAAAGGTCATTAATGGAGTAAATGAGACTATAGTAACTTTAACATTAAATTTTATTGATGTTATGATGGTATTACCTTATGATATGCCATAAATATTTAGAGGTTTTGATTTCTTATGAGAGTTATGTACAGTCTTTATATATTTTATGATAAACATTACTTGATGACTTTCTTAGGGCCTAAATTTCCTATTTAGCATATGGATCTATCTCTTGGTTATGTCATTTATATGATATCTAAATGGTACTATGAGATGTTTTTATGTTGGAACATGATTGGTAAAAGGGTTAGTCTTGGGATTTAATTTAGTAGTCTTGTACAAGTATACAACCCAATGTATGATTAAATGCATATTCCGTGATGTTACCTTATCATGACATGTTAAGATGTTTCATAAGTGCATGGGTTCACATTTATAATCATGGATGAGAATAAGATGATGCAAATAGTTATGTCAATACTATCTTGATGATTCAGAGCAATATGGGTTCATTACTATGTTATATCAATGAATGTTATTGGTTATAGTATTATTGTATGTGGGCTTACTTATATTGCTTTAGGAATGAAGTGAGCTAGATTAATGATCCTCTTAAGTAAGCTTTAATATGGATTATAGATCGCACCATTGATAGTGTTGTAGTATTTAGACTTATGGCATGTTTTTAAAGGTATAGTAATTTCATATGTCATAATGCAGCTAATGGTTAATGGAAGTTGACTATTTTATCATTAATGCTTATATAAGAATGAATAATCATTGGTTTATAAAATGTGTGAGTGCTTAATATGAAATCTTATCATGGTCTTGGAATTCTTCATATACCTTGTATGTACATTAAATTAATAAATAATTCTAGAATTGGAATAAGGATTTAATGAGCTATGGAAACCTTATGACTATACCTAGATTATATGATTGAATAACCCACCTTAACAATGAGATACTACATCATAATCTTCCTTAATGAACACACAAGCTAAAGTCTGAGGTTAGTTAAGTAAATAAATTTTGTGTGGTTATACCCATGCTATTTGGATAGGTTGCACACCTATGCTTTAGAATAACATGATATGTTAACTATAAGATAAATAAGTAACATTTAGGTGAGTGACTCCCATTGGTTAACCACATGATAGTGATCCTATAGCATGAAACGTAATTATCTCATAAGGCCAAGTGTATGCTTATTCATTGGGATGCTCATGTATGTGATGTCATCCACCTTGTGTTCAATATTATACATCTCATCTAGTCCATATAGTATAAATATTTTTGCATGGAGTTATATCCTATGTGTGTGTCTTACATCAATTAAGGAAATAAGGTGTAATAATACTAGAGGAACTTAGATCATGATTTGGCGATATATGAGAAGAGAAGGAGTATTCCTTGATTAGATATTTTATCAAAAATATTTGGACCCTTAGTTTATGTCATACTAGTTTTAGTGGTGGATTGGATATCTCTAGTTAATGATCTCACGATGTGATTATATTTGCTCAGCATGTTAGTGAGATGGACCCTTATGTTTAGTCATTGGATCTCCATGTTTTTTATTGCATTTATCTCTCACCTTGATTGATATATCATAATTGGCTAACTAGACATTATTTATGTGTTTAATCCCATTCAGGTTGATCATAGTCTTACCTATTTGAGGTAATTGGGATGTTGCTAGTGGGTGCTAGTATTTCATGTTAAACTTGTGGAGATGCATCGTGTTACATTAGTCTTATGCATTAGGTCCTTATAATGTTCTATAGTGTAATTTTTGGATAACTTTAATGAAAAAAATGGGGTTATTTGATATGGTATTAGAGCTTGTGCTTAAAGTTTTTTGGTAAGTTTTGACACATTGCATTGATTTTGGAATTTGTTTGAAAAGCTAGTGGAGCTTTTGTGTAGTTGTGCATATGCTTCCAGGACCTTGTGGTTGTATAATTTACTTGAAGTGGCTATAAAAACACTTAGTGTAGATTTACATATACTTATAGAGGCTTATTTGACTGCATGTATGTGTGTACCTAGTGTCAACTAAATGCCACTTGTATGTTTGTGTTGTCTTGATAATATTGAATTGAAACCTTGTACTTTAACATGCACATTGAACTATGGATAGAGTTATATTCCTTTTATGGAATTATATATATCTTATATGCTTGAGAAGGTCATGAGGTGACCCTTATAAAGTCACTTCACCTCTTGGATGAGTTGATTAGTACTTATTTATGCATGTTTGAAGTGTTGTAAATTTCCTTTATTAGGGAAGGTATAGATGTGTGTGTATGCAAAAATTGATAATTTTTTGAAAGCGATCTTGAGATGCTTACCTATAGCTTTGGTTGAGTCAATCATTCCCACATCAGTTGTATTTGAGGCCAGCGTCACTAGTCAATTGTTGACTTTTATGGGCAAGTCAATAGAAGACTAGTGATCATCGCTTCACCTTAGAATTGAGGCAAGGATGTTTGGTATCTATTGTCAACTTGTATGGGTGAGTCATCAATATATTATTATAACATCCTAACCTTAGGAATACCAAAGGTTGAGCTCAAACTTGAAGAGCTACACAGGGTGAGGGTGTCATATTTAATTGGGTAAATAAGTGAGGCTTGGGATCTCTATTTATGAGGGAGCATCTAAAGATGTATTAAGGACCTGATATTAATTATGTATTTGGTATTTTTGAGTTAGATAGAGGATTATGTGGATTCTTAACTCCAAACAGATGAAAATAAATAAGTGTATAGGGATGTCTAATTCATGTTTTGCATTATGATGTTACTTGGGTCATATATGTGTTCACATCAGTGATGGTTTTTTGATCATGGATAGGTTGACTCCCATGAGGTTTTCATGTTGACCATGGATATGATTATATCCATGGGGGTGATTAATGTATTCTTATTGAGTTATGCATCAATGAGGATGATTAATTAAAATCCTAGTTATGTTTTGATTCTTGTGGGATATCTAGTGTGATATGGATATGCCCTACATCCATGAGGATGTTTATTATGAAGTTTAATTAAATTTATTGATTTTGGGAATGGTAATTTCCATAATAGTTTTATATCATTCACCTCATTCCTTTGATAAGTCCACCTTTTTCCAAAAACATTGTCACATCAAGCGAGCATTATTATTTAACCTTTGACTTGTTGAATCAAGTCAACTGGAATAATAGTGGTGTAAGACTATTGTTGTAATCATGATATAATTAATTATCATCTATGGGTATTTTTCAAGGGTAGGCTATCCAATGATGCTGAGGTATAACATCTTGGGAGGTCCAAAGGTGCCCCTTGAGCCTGAAGGGTTTAGTGGGTGAGTGTGACTGACTTGCTTGGGCAAGTTAGAGAGTTTTGGGGTTATCTTATTAATATAAATTAGTGTGATACATCTATTTATTATGTTCAAATATTTTAGATATTTATAAACTCATGGAAATAAATTTTATGGCTTTGTGGGAACACAACCTATTGACCAAATTTGACTTTTAAGTCAAATTGGGGCACCCTTAGTAAAAAACTTGAAATTTTATGTCTATAAGGGGGTATAATATATTTTAATGAGGTGTTTTATAAGTTAATATATGTTAACTAATTTTATCTTAGATTTGGTCAATTAGTTTTTATATCCTTATATCATTTTTAGGTCATTTGAGGGGTTAAAAATGTGTATTTAATGTTTTGTATGGGTTTCTTGAGAAATGTAAAAGTGTAAAAACATGATTATATCCACCATGTGTCTTTATAATTCTTATATAACTAACACTACTGAAAATATGGTAGGTTGTTCAGAGAAAAGGTAGTTTTTTGGAAAAAAATGAGAAAATGACACTTGTACGACCTCTTTAGGAAGTGTGCCACTTGGAAAAGATTTAAATGTGATTATTTAGCTTCCCCAGGCTCAATAACACATTTTTTTTGATTTGGAGATGTCATGTATTACTAAAAACCATTTTTCTCTATTTTCACCTTTTAGACACATTAAAGTGACTTGTAGGTTTTTGCTTGGTACAATCAGCACAAGAAGTTTTAGGACAAATGCTCTTGGGGGCATATTCAAAACTTAGATGTATTAATTTTCATATAAATAGTATTTATAATTATCAATTATTATTTATGAACCATTTATTTTAGGTTGACTATGCAAATATGCCCATCAATTTATACACCCTTCAAGTTTTGGTCTTATTTAGGAGATTTTGTACAATTCACTTGTTGAAATTGATTCCAGATCATTTTCACTTACCTATCCAATTATAACCACATTTTTTCATGTTTCATGAGGTTTTAATATGCTAATAATCTCAATTTATAGGAAAATACAATTTTTTGAGTTATGGGTAGTTTTCACCTTTTTTAGGAGTTTTGTGCTTTGTCAAAAATTTAAAGGGGTTGGGTTAGTATTATTTATATGTTTTAAAGGTCTTATTAGTTCCTCATCTTCAACCTCATTATTTAAATCATCTCCATGTTTTTCCATCGCATATCATACCACACAACCAGTCTAACCTATAACTGTCACACACATGAAAGATGTGAGATCATATGTTTAAAACATTTATTCCATGTTTGCAAAAATATATTGAATGTTTTAAAGTATTTGTGTGTCATTCAACATCATAGAGTGGTGAATCAAACCTTTAAAGTGCTTTCAAAGAAGAGTGACTGAGCAGTCACATGAGACACCCTCACATAATCACCATGAATATGCACCTATAGGTGCTATGAAGTTCAAATCCACATTGTATAAAAGGTCTTGGAACTCTTTTCAAGTGTTTATAATGAATAATGTATTGATTTACTTGATGAATATATATAATATCATAAACATGGATGTATTTTACATTGCCCAAATTCACTCTAATGCATGTGTATACTAATGACTACATATATGTAGTACTTCAAGTCTATATAGGTTTCGAATGTGAGATTTGAAAATATGATAATGATATTTACAAGATCTAACATATTATGGACCCTTTAAAACCTATTTTAAGTGTAAAATGGGGAAAGGAAAGATGTGAAATCATGTTTGAAACTCATGACTAAGTTCAGGGACCTTTTTCCCAAAAGAAGTAGAATAGAGGTCCTAAGGTTTTTGGATGTTTTTTAGCATGTCTACCATGGAGAGTTGGAACACATAGCTAGGTGGAATTTGAAACATATAACATAAAAAATATGTAGGATAGGTTTTAATAAAGGATGATCAATATATAATAATGTTTTGATGGGTCAAACATACCAATGGAGACACTAAAAATAATTAGTATCCTCTATAGGCTTTAGTCAAAAGAGACCACTAAATACTCTAGGTGGAAAAGTAGGCCACGTTTTCATGCTTGAATGTTTTTTATGATGGAGATGTAATTCATGATCTAAAGGACCATCTATAGAAGTTGAGAAGTGATCTCATGTTCCCATATGACCACTCTTAGTTTGTGTAGGTCCCTAAATGCCCACCTATAGTAGACAAGGAAAATAGAGACCTATTTTGATGTGTTGAAAATGTTTAAGGGAACTAAAGTGAGAATGATTAAGAGTATGCATGAGTTAAATTTTTTAAGGATCTAGGCAAGCTTAGGAACTACCTTTAATGACTAACTCATACAAATAATCCTAAGGTGCCACCTCTCTAAGGCAAAGCCTAGTTGACTATGTTGTCTTAGTCAATAGGATAATGGATTATTCTTGTTTTAAGATGATGTTTAAGGTTCTACAAAAAAGTAATATAGTTTAATAAATAATTTTTAAACCAAGGATAATTAATGTAAAATATTCACACATCTAACACAAAGTTTCATGATGCAAGGTAACCTATAGGACAATGTCTATCTTAGTCTGATAGGGGTATCACATTTTTAAACAAAGGATCACAATTTGTAAACCCCAAGAGCATATAAATGAGGATAAAGTGAACTATATGTTTTATAACCTAAAATATTCCATGATAGGTCCACACATACCATGATCAACCTAATAATAAGCTCATGAAATCTACAGATAGGGTCAACAAACATGCATCTCAGTCAGAGGGTAGTGGAGGTGCTCTTAGGGTGAGTAAGACATGAACATGAAAAAAGGTGGATAAAAATGATACAAATAGGTAAAATATGTTTCCAAATTAATCATATGGAGTTATAAGATATATTAATCATGACCTTTGAAATATAAACATACATCAACACCTACAATCAACTAGGTGACTATAATGCAAATAATGAGTAGTTTAAGGTTTAAGGTGATAAAGAAAGACTAAAAAGGGTGAAAAAGAAATAAAAAAGTATAAAATAGTCCTAAAATATCATATGGGGATTGTATATATTCTCTATAAGGTAAAATTATACACTCATACCTACAAGAACATTCCAAAAGGCAAAAACATAGTTAAGAAGGGTACATCAGTTTTGAGGATTCAAAAATGTGAAGGGTATGAAAGTCCAAAAGATTTAATGAAGTTTGGAGTCACTCCATCATGAATTTATAAATTTAAATGGAGATTATATAATTTATATCAATAAAATACATCAAAGGAAATGACCCTGATCAAATAAACTTAGTCCATTCTAAAAACATCCTGCACAATTTACCATTGAGAGAGTTGTTTTTGAGTTTTAGGATGATTTAAGGGTAAAATGAACTATTAGGGAGTTGAAATTTTGTGGAGATAATCCTTAAATATTTAGTAAGATCATAAAACTTTTACTTTTGGTTGAGGAGACAAGGGGATGTCCTCTATTTTTTCTCAGATAGAGGGCACTCCCCTCATGTTTGGAATTGATAGCTCTGATGAGCAAGGTAAGAAAATGAAGTAAAAATATAAAGAGAACTTTTCAAATGATATGAAAATATTATATAAACATAATTAATCATGGAAAAAATTACATATAAGGATGGATTTCAATAAGAAGGTCCAAATACCATAAGTTGCAGACATGGTAGTTAAGCAAGGTACAAGCCTAACATCTAAATGAGAAGTCACCATCAAATCTATACCTAGGTAAGCTTTCAAATGCATATACACATTTTAATGGGGTGGATATAGATGTTTTTTAACCATCATAAGGAAAATAAAACCATGAAAGGCTATTTTGAGCTTGAAAGTCAAAATAGGTCTACTAGACATAACTAGGCCTAGAGGTCAAATGGAGGGTCACTTCTACTTATGTAATAAGATGAACATCACTATAGATTTGGATATGTTTTTTAATACAAATAATATGTTATAAAACCATTATAATGTAGATAAATAATTAAGAGATCCATTTTAAGCTCAAACCAACACTAGACTTGTAGGAAATAAGGGAACAAGCTCAATAAGAGGACTTTGATTGCTCATATATTTGATAATGTTTTGCATGGGAGAAAAAGGAGTTAGGATATATTAATAGGGTAACTAAATATAATATTTTGATAATTTTTTGGTAGTTTAGACGTTGGATCTTTATGAACCAACCTTAAGACCAGAAATAGGTCTAAAACCCTACTAAACCCTCAACCATGACTAGTTTAGGAAAATGATCTTAGAAATGAAATAAAATGGAATATATTTCCTATAATGATGATTTAAGGTTATATATTACTCTATAAATATCCATCACATTATATCAATTTTTATGGACTTGTATGGATGGGAGCAAAAATAGGGGTTTTCACACTATTTTGCATGTTTTTAGGTTATAGGAAGTTTAAAGAGATTAAAATCACATGTATGGAAATATTTATACTTAATATAAATACCCATGTAGTTTTAATCCCCTGAAAATGTTCCTAAGTGCCTCAAATAGGTCCTTTAACTCAGCTAGTCAAAACTAGCATATTGCACAAGCTAGTGAGAGGGATGAAAGGCTTCACTAGAACTATTTTTAAATCTTTCCTGATGATTCCAAGGACATGTATTGTCTTTAAAAATTTAACCCACTTAATTTTATGTATTTTTATGGAAAAATAAAATAAATTTGGAGGCCAAGTGTGTAGGGTGCAAGGAAGAGCATTTTTATGGATAATAAATGATGATTGCTCACTTTCATATGATTCTAGAAGACCAGGCATGAAAATAATTCATGGAGATACATTTATGATTTTACTACCCTACATTCCCTTCATTTATCCTAGTCCTAATTATTAATGAGATGTTCAAATAGTCCCAATCATGAAGGCAATTTTTCTATGTAAAAGGAGTTTTATGCCACTTTGCATAAATTTGATGACTTGAATTGATAATTTTACTTCATGACCTTGAATTTTTTTACCCATACCTTCTTATCATTCATGGATAACTTATTTTATCATCTTGACAAGTTTCCTTTTTACCTTTGGACTTCTCTTCTTTTCTCTCTCTCAAACTCTATAAGAGTTAGCCATTTTGGCATTGTATTGGATGCTCCACCTAAGTATGACAAAGCCCTACTTATTTGTATACATTCTGATAAATTAAATTAATAAGTGTTACCTTATCATGAATATTCATAAGTGTGTTACACTTGAATGACGAATCTTGTTTAGCGAAGACTATGGATTCCTAACATGTGGTCTCATTCTTCCACCTTATTTGTAGTTGTAAAAAATTTCTTGTGGGGAATGTGAAGTTTTTTAGGAGATTTCAAATTTTGAGTGAGTTAGTATTTTCATTATTGAAATTCAATGCCTCTTTTCTATTCCTCCTAGCTTTTCACATTCATCCATGACCTCACAATGTAACATTGATGTGAGAAGATGAAGATTGAAGGAGTATATATTTTAGTTTGTTTCTTAGTCTCAAGTATAGAATGAAATTGGTTGGAAGTCATAAAATTGATTTGGTGTATCACCTCTTTATTTTAATTTTTTTTCAGTTATCTTTCTCCATTTTCATGCCCAGGTTAGTATTAGGTTTAATCCTAAGTGGTACATCAAGGGAGATAGCCCTATCTAAAGACTCATGTCATTCCTTAAGTTGCCCAAACGCCTAAAGGTGATTAAATTATTCCATTTGGATGATTAATGCTTTAAATATACTAAAAGGGTGTAAATATAAGTGAAAATAGTTTTTGGCATGCCTGGTGGGATTCTTGTTACAAGAGATTGAGAGATTTTTGGTGTTGTTTCTCGACAGTCAACCTTTGGAGGCATCTTTTCAAGCATCTTTGGCAACTTCAAAGACATACCAATTGGTTAATCAACCTAGGTTATCCTTTGAATATTGATGTTAAAAAAATTTCTTTGTGTTCTTTCTTTCAATTAAGATCTATGGCTGAATTTGGGGTTGATTTCTTATTTACATATGTTATTGAGACATTTCAAGATTGTGTCATTCCCTATCAATATGAACAAGTCCTTGGTCAATATTTTCATGACCCTTACTATCCATAATATTAATTTCATCATCCTCAATATGATCATATCCAGCCCATACATTATTCTTACCATTCTTATAGTCAGCCTTCTCAATGTCTTGTTCCTAGCCAACCTAATCCTTTCTCAAGCCAACCCATTTCTACCTTCAAGAAGACACTCTTGAGCTATGAGAGATATATGTTAGATCTTGATAACCAAAGGGGATGTGGTATAGAGGTTCCTAATCATGTTATTCAAAATTTGAGAGAAACATTAGAAACATTAAAGTTGATCAAAAGAGAGTGGGTACCTATTGAGAGAGCCAATTGGCAAAGGCTCACAAGTGAGATGCCTGATGTGAGTGGTTTAGTCTCTTCCTTAGTGGATAGACTAAAAGTTCATGAAAGGAAACCTCACCATACCTATCATCCTTCATATCCACTTCCCAAAGTTTTATAGCATCCATACATGACCCCTACTCATGATAAAAATCAATTTTATCAAATTCATCTTTTTCCCAATCAATTGGAGGAGAGAGTTGAAAATAAAAATCTTGTGTTTGAGGTAAATCTTGATAAGAAAATTGAGTTGGAAAATATGCATATGAAATAGTCCATGTAGGTAGAAAATTAAGTGTATTTCAAACCCTCATTGCCCTCTCACATTGCATCCCCACCACCTCAAAAGGAGACTCATAATTCTAATGTCCTAAGTTGGAGTAAGATAGTAGAGTCATGGGGAAAGAAAAAAATGGAAGCATTGTCAAAGAGTGTAAAGTGGAAAATTAAGTTGATCTTTTTCAAGCCCCTCTCACCTTTCCCCAAGAAGTTTCTTATGATCCATGGTAGCCCTTATCCTCATTATGATTCCTTTGAGCTTCAAGAGAGACTTTTCCAAGAGAACTTAGCTAAGCAAATAGGGGAGCTAGAGACAAAAATGAAGCTACTAAGTCAAGGTGTGATGGAAGGTTTAAACCAAAAAGAAGACCCTATGCCTAAAAACATCCTATCTCACCTCCTTCAAGAGCTTCTTAAAGAGCCTCCTACCTTACATTCTCAATCTGATTTGGAGTTATATGTGACACCTCCACCAACTAGTTCATCTTGTCCTTACACCATCACCCATTTCCTTGCTGGACCTATGGTATGGGAATCAAAGGAGGATCAGCTGGTTAATAAAGAAAGAGAAATCTTGATTGAATAAAACCTACCTCCTTGACAACCTCATCGGGCTAGATCACATGATTTCAAGATTTCTAGTCTTGGCATCAACATGAAAGAGGTTGAATATCTTATAGACCTTGATAAAAGAGATCAAATTATGATAGCAAAAGTTCATTTTAAAATCCCTCAAGAAGTCTCAAGTGATGAAGATAAGGTAAGTCCTTGTGTTGAATCTCTTTTCTTAGTTGATGATGAAGAATGTTTTCTCTGTGTTGAAGAATTTATCTTGAGAGAGGTAAATGAAGAGGAACATGCTCAATTCATGGATAATAAAGAAGATCACATGAGTATTTATGAGGAATAAACCACCATAGGGACTCCCTTTGGTGAACAAAAGGACAATTCCCAAGCTTTTGCATTTGTATTTGAAGTGGAATGTGTTATCAATAAGGGGGAATAATTTCAAGTCATCACTTAAGAAGTGGTAGTCTTCAGAGAGTCTCATGTCATCAAGATAGAGGAATTAACACTTAAAGATAATTTGATCAAAGATGAATAATATGTGATTTCTAGTGTGGAGATTTCAAATTGGGTTGATGAGGAAGGATGTCTTTCTTTTTTCAAAGAGGAAGAAATGATCATTAACTTTTTTCATACTTTGTAAGATACCATAGATGGGAAAGGACAAGTTCTTAATTAGCTTTCAGATGACTAATTTGAAATCATTGAAATAGGCTATACTCCTATTCAATGAGGCTATGAGTTAGTCAAAGATGGAGAAGTCAACATTGGTGCTCAAGTAATTATGCAAAGGAAAAACATTCTTTCAAATATATCTTTTCAAGAAGCATATGAATTTTATGATGGCATGTTTTAAGTCATAAATATGGGATATCAGTCCCTCAATGAACTAGGAGAAACACATCAGATCTTGAAGGATGGAACAAGCTCCTATTTGCCTCAATCTTCTAAGGAACAAGAAATAAATCCTCTTGGAGACATGCATACTAAGGGGATATAGTTTGACTATGAATTAAGAGTGAATAGCAGCATGAAGTGTGTGAACATATTCAAGAGGAGTATATCTATGTTGGAGACTTGTTTAAGGATGATATACTTGAGATTAGATCAAGTGAAGTAATTGATATGATTTGGATTTATATGTGACACCTCCACAAAGTAGTTCATTTTGTCCTTACCCCATCACCCTTTTCCTTGATGGACCTATGGTATGTGAACCAAAGGATGATCGGCTGGTTAATAAAGAAAGAAAACTCTTGCTTGAAGAAAACCTACCTCCTTGGCAGCCTCATTGGGATAGATCACATTATTTCAATATGTATATTCTTGGCATCATAATGAAAGAGGTTGAAAATCTTATAGCCATTGATAAAATAGATCAGATTATGATAACTGAAGTTCTTTTTAAAATCCCGCAAGAAGTCTTAAGTGATGAAGATAAGGTAAGTCCTTGTGTTCAATCTCTTTGCTTAGTTGATAATGAAGAATGTTTTCTTTGTGTTGAAGAGCCTATCTCGAGAGAGGTAAATGAAGAGGAACATGCTCAATTATTGGATAACAAAGAAGATTTCATGAGTGTTTATGAGGAATAAATCACCATAGGGACTCCCTTTGGTGAATAAAAGGAAAATTCCCATGCTTTCACATTTGTATTTGAAGTGGAATGTTTTATCAATAAGGGAGAATAATTTTAATTCATCACTCAAGAAGTCATAGTCTTCAAATACTATCATGACATCAAGATAGAGGAATTAACACTTAAAGATAATTTGATCAAAGATGAAGAAAAGGTGATTTCTTGTGTGGAGATTTCAAATTGGGTTGATGAGGAAGGATGTATTCCTTTCTTCAAAGAGAAAGAAATGATTATTAACTTTTTTCTTACTTTGTAAGATACCATAGATGGGCAAGGAAAAGTTCTTAATCATCTATCAAATGACTTATTTGAAATCATTAAAGCAGGCTATACTCCTATTCAATGAGGCTATGATTTAGTCAAAGATGGAGAAGTCAACATTGTTACTCAAGTAAGTATGCAAGGGAAAAACATTCTTTCAAATATATCTTTTCAAGAAGCATATGAATTTGATGATGATGTGTTTTAAATCATAAGGATGGGATATGAGTCCCTCAATCAAGTAGGAGAAACACATCAGCTCTTGAAGGATGGAATAAGCTCCTATTGGCCTTAATATTCTAAGGAAAAAGAAATAAATCCTCTTGGAGAAATGCCTACTAAGGGGATACCAGTTGACTATGAAATAAAGATTGAATAGTAGCATGAAGTGTCTGAACATGTTCAAGAGGAGTATATCTATGTTGGATACTTGTTTAAGGATGATATACTTGAGATCAGATCAAGTGAAGTACTCAATCTGATTTGGAGTTCTATGTGACACCTCCACTAACTAGTTCATATTGTCATTACCCCAACACCCTTTGCCTTGATGGACCTATGGTATGAGAACCAAAGGAGGATCAACTAGTTAATAAAGAAAGAGAAATCTTGATTGAAGAAATCTTACCTCTTTAGCAACCTCATTGGGCTAGATCACATGATTTTAAGATGTCTAGTCTTGGCATCACCATGAAATAGTTTGATGATCTTATAGCCCTTGATAAAAGAGATCAGATTATTATCACTAAAATTCATTTTAAAATCCCTCAAGAAGTCTTAAGTGATGAAGATAAGCTAAGTCCTTATTTTGAATCTCTTTGCTTAGTTGATGATGAAGAATGTTTTCTTTGTGTTGAAGAACCTATCTTGAGAGACGTAAATGAAGAGGAACATGCTCAGTTCATGGATAATAAAGAAGATCTCATGAGTGTTTATGAGGAATAAATCACCATAGGGACTCCCTTTGGTGAAAAAAAGGACAATGCCCAAGCTTTCACATTTGTATTTGAATTGGAATGTGTTATCAATAAGGGAGAATAATTTCAAGTCATAAATCAAGAAGTGGTATTCTTCATAGGGTATCATGACATCAAGATAGATGAATTCACACATAAAGATAATTTGATCAAAGATGAAGAAAATTTGATTTATTATGTGGAGATTTCAAATTGGGTTGATGAGGAAGGATTTCTTCCTTTTTTTAGAGAGAAATAAATGATCATTAACTTTTTCCTTACTTTGTAAGATACCATAGATGGGTAAGGACAAGTTCTTAATTAGCTTTCAGATGACATATTAGAAATCATTGAAGTAGGCTATACTCCTATTTAATGAGTCTATGAGTTAGTCAAAGATGGAGAAGTCAACATTGGTACTCAAGTAAGTATGCAATGGAAAAACATTATTTCAAATATATCTTTTCAAGAAGCATATGAATTTGATGATGACAAGTTTTAAGCCATAAAGATGGGATATCAGTCCCTCAATTAGATAGGAGAAACACATCAGCTCTTGATGGATGGAACAAGCTCCTATTGGCCTCAATCTTCTAAGGAACAAGAAATCAATCCTCTTGGAGACATTCCTACTAAGGGGATACTAGTTGACTATGAAATGAAGAGTGAATAGCAGCATGAAGTGTGTGAACATGTTCAAGAGGAGTATATCTATTTTGGAGACTTGTTTAAGGATGATATACTTGAGATCAGATCAAGTGAAGCAGTCAATCTGATTTGGAGTTCTATGTGACACCTCCACCAACAAGTTCATCTTGTCCTTACCCCATCACCCTTTGCCTTGATGTACCTATGGTATGGGAACCAAATGTGGATCAACTAGTTAATAAAGAAAGATAAGTCTTTCTTGAAGAAAACCTACCTCTTTGGTAGCCTCATTGGGTTAGATTGCATGATTTCAAGATGTCTAGTCTTGGCATCACCACAAATGATTTTGAAGATCTTATAGCCCTTGACAAAAGAGATCAGATTATGATAGATAAGTTTCATTTTAAAAGACCTCCAGAAGTCTTAAGTGATGAATATAAGTTAAGTCCTTATGTTGAATCTCTTTACTTAGTTGATGATGAAGAATGTTTTCTTTGTGTTGAAGAACCTATCTTGAAAGACGTAAATGAAGAGGAACATGCTCAATTAAAGGATTATAAAGAATATATCATGAGTGTTTATGAGGAATAAATCACCATAGGGACTCTCTTTGGTGAACAAAAGGATAATTCCCAACCTTTCACATTTGTATTTGAAGTGGAATGTGTTATCAATAAGGGAGAATAATTTCAAGTCATCACTCAAGAAGTGATAATATTCAGAGAGTCTCATGACATCAAGATAGAGGAAAGAACATTTAAAGATAATTTGATCAAAGATGAAGAAAAGGTGATTTCTTGTGTGGATATTTAAAATTGGGTTGATGAGGGAGGATGTCTTCCTTTTTTCAAAGAGGAAGAAATCATCATTAAATTTTTTCTTACTTTGTAAGATACCATAGACAGGCAAGGACAAGTTCTTAATCAGATTTCAGATGACTTATTTGAAATCATTGAACCAGGATATACTCATATTCAATGATGCTATGAGTTAGTCAAAGATGGAGAAGTCAACATTGGTGCTCAAGTAAGTATGCAAGGGAAAAACATTCTTTCAAATATATCTTTTCAAGAAGCATATGAATTTGATGATGACATGTTTTAATTCATAAAGATGTGATATCAGTCCCTCAATAAGCTAGGATAAAAACTTTAGCTCTTGAAGGATGGAACAAGCTCCTATTGGCCTCAATCTTCTAAATAACAAGAAATCAATCCTCTTGGAGACATCCATACTAAGGGGATACCAGTTGACTATGAAATGAAGAGTGAATAGCAACATGAAGTGTGTGAACATGTTTAAGAGGAGTATATCTATGTTGAAGACTTGTTTAATGATGATATACTTGAGATTAGATCAAGTGAAGTACTCAATCTGATTTGGAGTTCTATGGGAAACCTCCACCAACTAGTTCATCTTGTCCTTACCCCATCACCCTTTGCCTTGATGGACCTATGGTATGGGAACCAAGGAGGATGAACTAGTTAATAAAGAAAGATAACTCTTTCTTGAAGAAAACCTACCTCCTTGGTAGCCTTCATTGGGCTACATCACATGATTTTAAGATGTCTAGTCTTGGCATCACTGTGAAACAGGTTGAAGATCTTACAACCCTTGATAAAAGGGATCAGATTATGATAGCTAAAGTTCATTTTAATATCCCTCAAGAAGTCTTAAGTGATGAAGATAAGGTAAGTTCTTGTGTTGAATCTCTTTGTTTAGTTGATGATGTAGAATGTTTTTTTTGTGTTGAAGAACCTATCTTGAGAGAGGAAAATGAAGAGGAACATGCTCAATTCATGGATAATAAAGAAGATTTCATGAGTGTTTATGAGGAATAAACGTGTACTTGCTTATATTCTTGATTATTTCTTGTGAATGAGTGCCAACCCTTCTAAATGGAGATTGAATGGCCTTTTATATGGAAAATGATAATCATGGGTTATATGAGCTTGCATTAAGGACTCCCTTTGGTGAAAAAAGGACAATTCCCAAGATTACACATTTGTATTTGAAGTGGAATGTGTTATCAATAAGGGAGAATAATTTTAATTCATCACTCAAGAAGTCATAGTCTTCAAAGACTATCATGACATCAAGATAGAGGAATTAACACTTAAAGATAATTTGATCAAAGATGAAGAAAAGGTGATTTCTTGTGTGGAGATTTCAAATTGGGTTGATGAGGAAGGATGTCTTCCTTTTTTCAAAGAGGAAGAAATGATCATTCACTTTTTATTACTTTTTAAGATACCATAGATGGGCAAGGACAAGTTCTTAATTAGATTTTAGATGACTTATTTGAAATCATTGAAGTAGGCTATACTCTTATTCAATGAGGCTATGAGTTAGTAAAAGATGGAGAAGTCAACATTGGTACTCAAGTAAGTATGCAATGGAAAAACATTATTTCAAATATATCTTTTCAAGAAGCATATGAATTTGATGATGACAAGTTTTAAGCCATAAAGATGGGATATCAGTCCCTCAATTAGATAGGAGAAACACATCAGCTCTTGATGGATGGAACAAGCTCCTATTGGCCTCAATCTTCTAAGGAACAAGAAATCAATCCTCTTGGAGACATTCCTACTAAGGGGATACTAGTTGACTATGAAATGAAGAGTGAATAGCAGCATGAAGTGTGTGAACATGTTCAAGAGGAGTATATCTATTTTGGAGACTTGTTTAAGGATGATATACTTGAGATCAGATCAAGTGAAGCAGTCAATCTGATTTGGAGTTCTATGTGACACCTCCACCAACAAGTTCATCTTGTCCTTACCCCATCACCCTTTGCCTTGATGTACCTATGGTATGGGAACCAAAGGAGGATTGGTTGGTTAATAAATAAAGAGAACTATTTCTTGAATAAAACCTACCTCCTTGGTAGCCTCTTTGGGCTAGATCACATGATTTAAAGATGTCTAGTCTTAACATCACCATGAAAGAGGTTGAAGATCTGACAACCCTTGATAAAAGAGATCAGATTATGATAGTTGAATTTCATTTTAACATCCCTCAAGAAGTCTTAAGTGATGAAGATAAGGTAAGTCCTTGTGTTGAATCTCTTTTCTTAGTTGATGATGAAGAATGTTTTCTTTGTGTTGAAAAACTTATCTTGAGAGAGGTAAATGAAGAGGAACATTCTCAACTCATGGATAATAAAGAAGATCTCATGAGTGTTTATGAGGAATAAATCACCATAGGGACTCCCTTTGGTGAACACAAGGACAATTTCCAAGCTTTCACATTTGTATTTGAACTGGAATGTGTTATCAATAAGGGAGAATAATTTCAAGTCATCACTGATGAAGTGGTAGTCTTCAGAGAGTCTCATGACATCAAGATAGAGGAATTAACACTTAAAGATAATTTGATCAAATATGAAGAAAAGGTGATTTATTATGTGGTTGATTAGGAAAGATGTCTTCCTTTTTTAAAAGAGGAAGAAATGATCATTAACTTTTTTCTTACTTTTTAAGATACCATAGATGGAAAATGATAAGTTCTTAATCAACTTTCAGATGACTTATTTGAAATCATTAAAGTAGGCTATACTCTTATTCAATGAGGCAATGAGTTAGTAAAAGACGGAGAAGTCAACATTGGTGCTCAAGTAAGTATGCAAGGGAAAAACATTTTTTCAAATATATATTTTCAAGAAGCATATGAATTTGATGATGACATGTTTTAAGTCATAAAGATGGGATATCAATCCCTCAATCATCTAGGAGAAACACATCAGCTCTTGAAGGATGGAACAAGCTCCTATTAACCTTAATCTGTTAAGGAAAAGAAATAAATCCTCTTGGAGACATGTCTACTAAGGGGATACCAGTTGACTATGAAATGAAGAGTGAATAGCAACATGAAGTGTGTGAACACGTTCAAGTGGAATATATCTATTTTGGAGACTTATTTAAGGATGATATACTTGATATCAAATCAAGTGAAGTACTCAATCTAATTTGGAGTTCTAGGTGACACCTCCACCAACTAGTTCATCTTTTACTTACCCCATCAACCTTTTCCTTAATGGAGCTATGGTATGGGAACTAAAGGAGGATCAACTGGCTAATAAAGAAAGATAACTCTTGCTTGAATAAAACCTACCTCCTTGGCAGCCTCATTGGGCTAGATCACATGACTTCAAGATGTCTAGTCTTGGCATCACCATGAAAGAGGTTGAAGATCTTATAACCCTTGATAAAAGAGATCAGATTATGATAGTTGAAGTTCATTTTAAAATCCCTCAACAAGTCTTAAGTGATGAAGATAAGGTAAGTCCTTGTGTTTAATCTCTTTGCTTAGTTGATGATGAAGAATGTTTTCTTTGTGTTGAAGAACCTATCTTGAAAGAGGTAAATGAAGAGGGAAATGCTCAATTCATGGATAATAAAGAAGATATCATGAGTGTTTATGAGGAATAAATCACCATAGGGACTCCCTTTGGTGAAAAAAGGACAATTCCCAAGATTTTTCTTTTGTATTTGAAGTGGAATGTCTTATCAATAAGGGAGAATAATTTCAAGTCCTCACTAAGGAAGTGGTAGTCTTCAGAGAGTCTCATGACATCAAGATAGAGGAATTAACACTTAAATATAATTTGATCAAAAATGAAGAAAAGGTGATTTCTTCTGTGGAGATTTCAAATTGGGTTGATGAGGAAGGATGTCTTCATTTTTTCAAAGAGGAAGAAATGATCATTAACTTTTTTCTTACTTTTTAAGATACCATAGATGGGCAAGGACAAGTTATTAATCAACTTTTAGATGAATTATTTGAAATCATTGAAGAAGGATATACTCCTATTCAATTAGGCTATGAGCTAGTAAAATATGGAGAAATCAACATTGGTGCTCAAGTAAGTATGCAAGGGAAAACCATTATTTCAAATATATCTTTTCAAGAGGCATATGAATTTTATGATGACATGTTTTAAGTCATAAAGATGGGATATCAGCCCCTTAATTAGCTAGGAGAAAAAAATGAGATCTTGAAGGATGGAACAAGCTCCTATTGGCCTCAATCTTCTAAGGAATAATAAATCAATCCTCTTGGAGACATTCCTATGAAGGGGATACCAGTTGACAATGAAATGAAGAGTGAATAGCAGCATGAAGTGTGTGAACATGTTCAAGAGGAGTATATATATGTTGCAGAATTTTTTAAGGATGATATACTTGAGATCAAATGTAGTGAAGTACTAAGGAAGAGGTTTGATCCACAAATCATTCAATCTAAAAAGAAGCATACTTGGCACTATGTTTCAACTCACCATGAGGATGATTCAAGAAGTTTTCCCTTTGATCCAGGAAAGGAGGTATATGTAATTTCTATTTATGCATAATAGTTTGTTTTCCAATTTCCCTCAGTGCCTTGAGCACATGTGTGTGTCTTGTGTGTTTTATTTCTTTTTTGTCTGTGTCCTTTGCTTTGTGTGGTTGAGGTAGTCGTAATGTCTTGTCTTGATCAAAACATTTGAGTCAATGGTCAAATTATTTTGTTTGTTTCAATCCTTAAATGAATTATAATCCAAATGGACTAATAAGGCTAATGATTTAGTTAGTTTATCAGGCATACTACCCCTATGAATCACCAATTTATTGACTAAATTTGACTTTTAAGTCAAATTAGGGCACCCCTAGTTAAAAAATTGACTTTTTAGGTTTATAATGGGTATAATATATTGTCATGAGGTGTTTTATATGTTAATTGATATCAATTAATTTTATATTATCTTTGTTCAATTAGTTTTTGTGTCTTTATATCATATTTGGGTCATTTGAGGGGTCAAAAAGGTTAATTAATGATTTGTATGAGTTTTTTAGGAAATATACAAGTTTCAAAACATGATTTTATCCCCAATGTGTCATTATAAGTCTTATATAGCTGAAAATATGGTAGGTTGTTCAGATAAAAGGTAGTTTTTTTGGCTAAAAAGGAAAAAAGGCACTTGTATGGCCTTTTTGGTAAGTGTGCCACTTGGAAAATATTTAAATGTAACTCTTAATATTCCACAAGATAAATACCATGTTTGTGTGTGTGTGTGTGTGTGTGTGTGTGTGTGTGTGTGTGTGTGTGTGTGTGTCTTTTATTACTCAAAACTATTTTTCTCTCTTTTCACCTTCTAGACACACTAAAGTGACTTGCAGGTTTTTACTTGGTATGGTTAACACAAGCAGTTTCAGGATAAACGCTCTTAGGGGTGCATTAAAAACTTAGAGATATTAATTTTCATATTAATAAGTTTTATAATGATCAAATTTTATTTATGAACCATTCATTTGAAGTTGATTGTGTAAATTTACCTATCAATATGTGTACCCTGTAGGTTTTGGTCTTGTTTGGGAGATTCCATGTAATTCACTTACTGAGATTGATTCCATATAATTTTGACTTCCTTATCCAATGATAAAAATATTTGGTTTGATGTTTCATTAGGATTTGATATGCTAATCATCTCAATTTTCAGGAAGATACAATTTTCTAAGTTATGGGTTGTTTTCACATTTTTCAAGATTTTTGTGCTTTGTCAACAGTTCTAGGGGGTTAGGTTAGTGTTATTTATATTTTTTTAAGGTATTAATGGTTATTATCACATTAAAAACTCATTATACAAAGCATATCCATGTTTTTCCATCACATATCATACCACATAGCCAGTCTAGCATATAACTGTCACACATAGGAAAGATGTGAAATCATATGTTTGAAACATTTATGCCATGTTCACAAGAGTTTATTGAAGGATTTGAGGTCTTGGTATGATTTCAAACATCATAGAGTGGTGAATCAAACCTTTAAAGTTCTTTCAAATAAGAGTGACTGAGCAGTCACATGAGACACCCTCAAATAATCACCATGAATATGCACCTACAGGTGCTATGATGTTCAAATCCACATTGTATAAAAGTTCTTGGAACTATTTTCAAGTGTTTAGAATGAATAATGTATTGATATACTTGATGAATATATATAATATCATAAACATAAATATGTTTTACACTACCCAAATTCACTTTATTGCATGTGCATACTAATGACTACATACATGTAGGACTTTAGGGCTATACAAGTTTTGAATGTGAGTTTTGAAAATATGAATAAAGATATTTACAAGCCCTAACATATGGTGGACCATTTACAACATATTTTAAGTGCAAAATTGGGAAATAAAATATGTGAAATCATGTTTAAAACTCATGACTAAGTTCAAGGACCTTTTTCCCAAAAGGAGCATAATAAAGGTCCTATGGTTTTTTGGATGATTTTTAGCATGTCTACCATGGAGAGTTAGAACACCTAGATAGGTGTAATTTGAAACCTATATAATAAATAAGAGATAATATAGGTTTTAAGGAAGGGTGATCAATATATATTGGTGTTTTGATGGCTCAAACTTACGAATGGAGACACTAAAAATAACCATTATCCTCTATAGGCTTGATTCAAAAGAGACCACTTACTCTTCTAGGTGGAAAATTAGGCTAGGTTTTCATAATTGAATGGTTTTGATGATGTATAATTAATTCATGATCTAAAGGACCATCTAAATAAGTTGATAATTGGTGTCATGTTCCCATATGACCACTCTCTATTTTTACGTGTCCTTAAATGCCCACCTATAGCAGACATGGAAAACAAAGAGCTATTTTGATGTGTTGAAGATGTTTAAGGGAAATCAAGTGATAATGATTAAGAGTATGTATTATTTCCATTTTTAAGTCTCAAGGAAATATTAGACACTTTTTTTAAGGCCTAACTCATGCAAATAAGCCTAAGGTACCACCTCTCTAAGGTAAATCCCAACTGACTGTGTTGTCTCAGTCAATAGGATAGTGGGATATTTTGGTGTTAAGATGATGTTTAAGGTTATAAAAAAATGAAGCTAGTTTAATCAGGAATTTTTAAACCAAGGAAAATTAATGTAAAAAATTCACACATCTAACACAAATTTTCATGATGCAATGTAACCTACAAGACAAGGTATGTCTCAGTCTAATAGGGGTGTCTCATTTTAAACAAGAGATCATATTTTGTAATCCCAAAGAAAATATAAATGAGTCTAAAATGAATTAGATGTTGTATAACCTCAAATATTACATGATAGGTCCACTAATACCATGATCAACCTAAGAAGAAGCTAATGAAATCTACAGGTAGGGTCAACAAACATGCATCTCAGTCAAAGGGCAGTGGAGGTGCTCTTAGGGTGAGTAAAACATGAACATGAAACAAGGTGGAAAAAATGATCCAAATAAGTACACTATGTTTCTAAATTAATTAGATGGAGGTAGAGGATATATTAAGCACTACCTTTGAAATCTAAACATACATCAACTCCTATAGTCAACTAGGTGATTGTAATGTAAATAGTAAGCAGGTTGAAGTTTAAGGTTGTGAAAAAAGACTAAATAGGGTGAACAAGAAAATAAAAAAATTATAAAATAGTCATAAAATATCCTATGGGGAGTATACATATTGTTTCTAATGTAAAATCATGCACTCATACCTATAGAAACATTCCAAAAGGTAGAAACATAGTTAAGAAGGGTACGCCAGTCTTGAGGATTCAAGAATGTGAAGTGTATGAAAGGACAAAAGGTTGAGTGAAGTTGGGAGTCACTCCATCATGAATTTATATAGATAATTGGATATTATACAATGTATATCAAGAAAACCCATCAAATTAAATGACCCTAATTAGATAAAATCAATCCATTCTAAAAACATCTTGCATAGTCTACCATTGAGAGAGAGTTTTTGAGTTTTAGGGTGATTGAAGAGTCAAATGACCTATTAGGGAGTTGAAATTTTGTGGATAAAATCCTTACCTATTTATTAATATTATTAAACTTTTAATTTTTTTAAGGAGATATGGGAATGTCCTCTATTATGTCTCACATAGAGGGCACTCCCCTCATGCTTAGAATTGATAGTTTTGATGAGCAAGGTACGTAAATGAGATAAAAATATAAAGATAAATTTAAAAAGGATATTAAAATATCATATAAAAATAATTCATCATGTAAAAACTTACACATAAGGATGTATTTCAATAAGAAGGTCCAAACACCATAAGTTGTAGGCAGGGTAGTTAAGTAAGGTGCAAGCCTAACATCCAAATGAGAAGTCACCATAAACTATAGACCATGGTAAGATTTAAAATTAATATAATAATGTTTATGGTGTGGATATATATGTTTTTAAACCATCATAATTCAAATAAAACCATGAAAAGCCATTTGGGGCTTCAAATTCAAAACATGCCTACTAGACATAACTAGGCCTAGAAGTCAAATGGAGGGTCACTACTACTTGTGATGTAATATAAACATCAATATAGATTGGGATATGTTTAGGAATAAAAATAAGAGGTGATAAAACCATTGTATTTTAGATAAAGAATCAAGAGAGCCACTTTTAAGCTCAAACCAACACTAGACTTGTAGGAAACAAGGGAACAAGCTCAATAAGAGGACTTTGATTGTTGATATCTTTGATAAGGTTTTTCATGGGAGACAAAGGATTTAGGTGAGGTTAATAGGGTCCATAAATATCATATTTTGAAAAAAAAAAATTAGGTTGGATGTTTAATATTTATGAACCAACCTTAAGACAAAAAATAGGCCTAAGACCCTGCTAAACCCTTAGCTAGGACCAGTTTGGGAAAATGAGATTAGAAATGAAATAAAATGGAATATTTTTTCAATAATGATTATTTTAGGTTTTATATTACTCTATAATTCTCCCTCACATGCTAACTATTTGTATGGACTTGTATGGATGGTGGTAGAAATAAGGTTTTTCTCACTATTTTAGATGTTTTTTAGGATGTAGGAAGTTTAAAAAGATGAAAATCACATGGATGGAAAGATTGAGACTTAATATAACTACCCATGTATGTTTAATTGCTTGAAAATTTTCCTAAGTGACTAAAATAGGTCCTTCAACTTAGTCAGTCAAAACTAGCATATTGCACAAGCTAGCGAGGGGGGTGAAAGGCTTCACTTGAACTATTTTTAATGATTTATTGATGATTCCAATGCCATGGAGGGTCTTGAAAATTTTAACCCACTACATTTTATGGAAGAGTAAGTTTCTAGATATTAGATGATGATGGCTCACTTCTAGGTCATTCCAGAAGACTAGGCATGAAACTAATGTATGGATATACATGTATGATGTCCCTAAAATTCATTACCATCATTTATCTTATTCCTAATCAGTTATTATATTTTCAAACAACCCTAATCATAAAGGTAAATTTTTTGTGCAAAAGGAGGAGTTTTATGCCACTTTGCATAACTTTGATGACTTGAATTGATAGTTGTACTTCATGACCTTAAATGGTTTGACCCATACAATATTATCATACATGGATAAATTATTTTATCATATTTAAAATTTTCCTTGTGACCCTTGGACATCTCTTCTTTTCTCTCTCTTTCAAGCTCTATAAGAGTTAGCCATTTTGGCATTGTATTGGATGCTCCACCTGAGTATCGTGAAGCTCTACTAATTTGTATACCTTTTGATAAATGAAATGACCAATTTTTATCTCTTCCTAAATATTCATAGGTTTTTTCCACTTTAATGATGAATCTTGTTTAGTGAAGACTATGGTTTCTTAACATGTGGTCTCTTTCTTCTACCTTTTTTATAGTTAGAAAACTTTTCTTGCGAGGCATGTGAAGTGTTTTTAGGAGATGTCAAATTTTGAGTGAGTTAGTATTTTCATTAGTTCCATTAAATGACTCTTGTCTATTCCTCATATATTTTCACATTCATCCATGACCTCATAATATAAAATTAATTTGAGAAGATGAAGATTGAAGGAGTATATGTTTTAGTTTGTTTCTTGGTCTCAAGTGTAGAATGTAATTGGTTGGAAGACATTAAATTTATTTTGTGTATCACCTCAGTTTATATTTGTTTTCATTTATCTTTCTCCCTTTTCACCCCTAGGTTAGTAGTAGTTTCAATCCTAAGTGGTACATCAACAGTGCTATCTCTATCCAGAGACTCACCTCATTCCTTAGTCTACCCACAAGCCTAGAGGTGATTCCATTGTGCCACTTGGATGAGGAATGCTTTACATATACTAAAAGATTGCAAATACAAGTGAAAACATAACATTCCTTGAGATAAGGTGATTGCGATTAGAGATCCCTAGGACTGATTATGTGTATTATATGTTGGTTATTTGGTGTTCTTTAGGTGACATCTAGCATCAGGTGACTCGATGGGAGTCATGGACCCTTGTGATTCACCATCATGTGTGTTGTTTATCGTGTTATGAAATAACTTTGGATAGTTGCTTGAACACCTAATTCATGTATGGGTGGTCTCTTTCATGTGGTTCCTCCTTGTATGTAAAACTGTTAAGTGTTGTATAATTACTACTTTTCATTGATCCTGTTACATCATGTAATTTTGTGTCTTCATTATACTTACACATATGGTTGACCTTGTGGACTTTCACATACTTGTTTTGGTATCAACCTTGTTGTGTTAACTTTTACTTTTTGTTGATTATGTTAAATCATGAGAAATTATGTTTTCACTATACTTGGTGTATGCAATAACCTTGCAAGTTTCACTTTATCTTATTGATATTGGCATTTTTGTATGAAAAGTTTGTGTACATGGGTGTATGTTTTTAATGGTTGAACATGTATAATTGATGGAAAATTACTTGTGTAAAGTGATCCCCCGCCTAATTTTTGAAATCAATCATGTAAACCTTACTTGATTTATGTTTCTAATATTGTTGGTTTGACTAATTTATGTACATGTCTTGGAATAAATGTGATTCATGTCATTAACATTATTGGCATGTGGTAATATGGTTGTACTCTACTTGTGTGATGTGTTTTCCCTCTGAAAACAAAATCTATTTATTTGAATTTTCCAAGGTATAATGTTGTAATGTATTGCGTAACCCCACATTCACTACTCTAGTAGAGTATTGGTGCATGTATGAGGTAGCGAGTAGAGAAGAACTACATATATAAATATTTTGATTGGGTATGGGCCATGAAGTGGAATCTATCATAGGATAAACTTTATATAAGTAGCCACCTAATTCATTTAGAGTGTGCATCATGTGTGCCATGAGTTGGCCATGGGATCTTAGTGCATAATGATCACTTTATGGATTTAACATTCCTTTAGCCACCTCTTGGAGGTTGTGGTAAAAGTAGCCATTGTGAATTTTTACTATTTTTCTCTTGTGAAGCACTAACTGGTCCTATAAACTTGGACATTTATGCAATTTGGAAAGGTGGTACTTGTTAAAAGTCATACATGTGTTGACATGTAGGTGCAACCATCCTATTATTATTATTATTATTATTATTATTATAAATATTTAGGGATGAATATTTTGAATTTGTTTAGAAGAATTAATGGAATGTGTGTCGATTCTATGCTTTGATAGAGTAGCACTAAGTCCTGATCAGGTAGATTTTATTATCTTTATGTATTTGTTATTCTACCATGAGGTAAGTGTAATGAGATGGTAGGATTGTGATCCTTGTAACCATCATGCAAGTTCAAATATGTATTGGAGAACATGTAATCTTTTAGGTTATATGTGATGCCTGGTATGGCTTCTCCATGGTTTGGTGTGGCCAGTGTGGGATACTGCACTAACCCTTGGAGGGTTGATGATATAGTGGAGTAACCATAATAGTATAGAGTACAACCCTTGTGATATGACATTTTGTGATGAATTACCTTTAGATTATACATATGGCATAATGTTTTAGTGGAAAATTTCCACCATTTATTTATATTCTAGTTACAATCTGATGGGATTGGATGATTTATGATTGTTGACCTTATACTATATGTCTGTGTGTGTGATGACATAAGTGACATTGACTCTAGTCAAGTTGCATATTTAGATAGTTAATCTATTGTAGACATCAATTTTTGTCCTATGGTTATTCAACTAAACTTTTCTACTTGGGAGTGTTGTTAGTACCCTTGTTGGGAAGCTTATTAAAGTAAGAGCGAGCTATTGTGTTTTGGGATACTGGGTGCTCGAGATGCTTTGTAACCACCTTATTAAATGGCTGGAATTGTATTTTTAGTAGTGTTGTATTAAAATTAACAACTGTTACCTTAGAATATTTGATAATTGAAGTAGGCATTTTGGATTCAGTGAACTCATCGTAGCTAGTTTTAGCAGATTTTAATGTTTTAATGGCCTTTTAAAGGTAAGATAGTGGAAAATTTTTAGCCAAGTTGTGAGATTGGAGGAATTTTATGTTGTGATAGTGTTGTATAAGTGTTATTTTTCCCTTTTCAATGCCATAAAGGACATATGAAGATGGGAAGGAGGTAATTTTATGGCTTGATGCATTTGATAATGTGGTTGTCCTAATAATGATAGTTATGAATGCCAACATGATATGGTTGAGACATTACCAACCCAAAATAGGTGTAGATACTGTGTAGTGGTATTGATGGGTTTTATTATAATTTTTTTCAAAAATTTTTGCTCAACTATTGTAGGTCACTAGGATGGATCCTCTTAAAGGAGGGGAGGATGTCACGAACCAACCTTATGGCCCTCATAAACACTAGATTTTATCTTACTTAACATGTTGTGACAACACTTTAACTAATGACAGTTGATGCTAGTTTTATTTTTAGATGGTTATGATGCAGGTACCTTGAATAGATGAGATAATATGCTATGTCACAATTGAGGCTCATAGTGGATTCATTATATCTTGATATAAATAATAAATTATATGTGTGTGTGTGTGTGTGTGTGTGTGTGTGTGTGTGTGTGTGTGTGTGTGTGTGTGTGTGTGTGTGTGTGTGTGTGTGTGTGTGTGTGTGTGTGTGTGTGTGTGTGTGTGTGTGTGTGTGTGTGTGTGTGTGTGTGTGTGTGTGTGTGTGTGTGTGTGTGTGTGTGTGTGTGTGTGTGTGTGTGTGTGTGTGTGTGTGTGTGTGTGTGTGAGTGTGTGTGTATATATGTGTGTGTGTGTGTATGTGTGTGTGTGTGTATATATATATATATATATATATATATATATGTATGTATGTATGTATGTATGTATGTATGTATGTATGTATATATGTGTGTGTGTGTGTACATATATATATATATATATACACATATATACATGTATATATACATATATATATATATATATATATATGTATGTATGTATGTATGTATATGTATATATATATATATATACACATATATACATGTATATATACATATATATGTATGTATGTATGTATGTATGTATGTATATGTGTGTGTGTATATATATATATATATATAATGCTTTTATTAATTACATTACTATATGTTATTGACACATCATGTTTTACTCAATTTACATTCATTCATCTTGTAGTTATTGATTGTGTTTCATAGAGAATATACAGGCCCAAGGTTATCAAGACTAACTCTAGTTCCCTTTTTAGCTATTGATGACTATGCTTTAATTACTAGTTCATATTGATGATTTATTCTAATTTATCATTATTATATTGATAACATTCATTTACTACTAATGTCTTATTTAGTGGATGTAGGCACCAGGCCACAAGCTAGACTTAGAGTTTGGTTTGGACATCTTGGGTATATCACGAGTGGTTGAGCAATCATAATATCACTCTAATAGGTATAATATGTATATTGTGATATTGATCCACCATCATGTATATTATTTTGTGTTAGTACTTCTTGCCCTTTTTTGGTCTTGCCTCTCTTGATTGCATGTGCAATTTACTCTTGTCCACTCCTCATGTACTGGGGGTGATACCTCTGTGTTTGTTTATTCTTCCTGAGTGTCATAGATGCTTATACTAAGTTTTTAAGTAGTTTTCTTATAGTCAGGGTGGTTTAGGTTCATCTAGACCCGTGTAGGTCCTTTGACCCTAGTAATGTTTTAAGCTACCTCCCTTTGCATAAGTCAATTTCAAGACTTATTGATTTTTATATTCGAGTTGATATTACAATTTCAGTGATCTAGTATTATTTTAATGGATTAATTATTTTATTAATAAATTTATTAATTTTGTGTAATATATAATATTATGTAAAAATTCTTATTGATAAATGATACTAGTTAATGATTTTATTATTAGTTTTAAGTATGGATTCATATTGTTATATTTTTTTAGATTAAGGTAAAAGCAGGTTTTGAAGGGGCCTCGAAACCCATTATAGATCAAGAAAGATAAAACATTACAAACCACCAGGAAAGGCGAACCCACTAAAAAATAGTAACAAAACCAGGTTTTACAGGGACCTGAAACCAACAATAAAAACCAAAAATATCTCCCTAGGTTTTAAAGGGACCTGAAACCCAAACAATACTAGGTAAAACAACCTGAAAACCAAGTTTTACAAGGACCTAAAACCTCAAAAACAAAAACACCAAAGCCCTACTCCAAAAATAGAGCGAGATCCCAAGTTCAAACCAACAACCCCAAAAACACCATGTCTAAAGAATTGCTCACAAATGGCAGCTGCTGAAATTTTCCTTTGCAAGGCTCACCTTCCTCCCAAAGCGCCAACATGGTGAAGACAGATCCACCAAACCCAAATTTTTTTAAATATCGGGGCTCCTCCATGGCTTAGGGTTTCACCATTTTTCCAGCACCATGGATCCCAAAAAAATGCACTACCCAAAACAGACAGCGCCACCAGCAAAGAAACAACCACCAGATCTGTTGCCACCACCACCCATTCCATCCACCAAACATCTGCAAGATCACCCTCTCTGCATAGAGGAAATGCCACCATGGCATTCAAAATATCACCGAAGAAAACATCGATTCGCTTAGACCAGGGTAATGGTCAACACGGTGGCCACAAAATAGAAATCCAAGGTAAAAATACAGTTCCACACAATAAAAGAATAAGCTTAACAGTATCATGCAGACACACCCTAAGAAGGGTTTAAGGGGGCCACACAAACGCAAACCCCCTCTCCATCCGCCATACAGAAAACCAAAGCAAAATAAAGAAATATGCAATAAAGGATCTCACATTAATGCTCCGCACACCAGCACCTTGGATCCCATCATTCTCAGACAAAGATCAGGTCGCCATGGATCAAGGAAGTGGCTACAGAGGTTAGGGTTTCAGCATGGCCGCATCTACGACCGTGCTCCCGATGAGCCTATAATGTTATCTGATTCGTATTGTTATATTATTTTTATAATTTAGTGTTAATTTATCCAACTCTAGATTTAAGGATTTTATTATCACCTATTAATCTTTTTCTTATGTATATTTGTATTTAATTATGATTTTATACTTATAGAAATTGAGATTATGATTATTTTTACTATTTCATCTTAATAATATATATTTATATTATCCTCCTTTTGGCTCTTGGGAGAAGCAATTGGAGGGTGGAATTATTGTGGTTATTTGTATGATATATTTAATTTTATTATCTTATTTCCTATGATGTCCTTTGGGAGTTGAAGTAGAATGTTTGCTTATTTTATTAATTATTTGGATTAATAGTTTTTATTGTTTTATTTTATTGATAATTTTTTGAATGAATATTATTTTTATATAAGGTATATTATATTATATTATACCTTTTCCATAAGCTTGTTGCATACTCCAAGTTGGCTAGGGACATGGTTTCTATTTGCTTACACACACACACACACACACACACACACATATATGTATGTATGTATGTATGTATAAGTAAATAGAAACCATGCCCCCAGCCAACTTGGAGTATGCAACAAGCTTATTGAAAAGGTATAATATAATATAATATACCTTATATAAAAATAACATTCATTCAAAAAATTATCAATAAAATAAAACAATAAAGACTATTAATCCAAATAATTAATAAAATAAGCAAACATTCTACTTCAACTCCCCAAGGACATCATAGGAAATAAAATAATAAAATTAAATATATCATATAATTGGTGTGGAAATCAAGGGAGCATTGACCATGGAAGAAGGAAAGGAATGTAGAGTGATTGGGCACCATTATGAAGAGGGGATGAATAACATGGGTGAGGGTATGGTCATAGTAGATAAAACTAGGGGCATAATAGGCTGGATAACAATGAGCTAATGATTATGGGATGACATGCATGGTAGGTGACAGGGGATGGCCAACATGGTGAGTTGGAAGGAAAATGTGGTATTGTGGTGATTTGGTAGGGGTAGCATAATTCAGATGGGATAATGACATGGGAATGGTGGTTTGAACCTCAAGGAGTGAGGAAAATTATGGCACTGGGAAGAAAAGAAGATGATGTTGGTAGGGGAAAGTCAAATAAAAGATGAAATAGGAGTACATAGTAAGGGGATGATAGAGCTTGGCATCGATTAAGAAGAATGAAGGAGTGGTATTTATTTCATGAAATAAATATGGAGGAGCATTTGGGTTTTGAAAAGGATTATTATATTTTTGTTATTTTTTAATCATGTTAGATAGAGAGTATTTCATTGATGTGTTTTCTATTTTAGAATGGCTTAAACAAGCCATTTTTGGTTGGCTGGGATGTCCTTTTGTAATGAAATATCTAGAGAAACAAGTTACCACAAAATGGATGACCTTGGCTCTCATTCCCAAAATCCATGATGCATTTATAGCATTTTGCATTTGCCCAGTATGTTTAGGTTTGTTTTATTATTGAGAATATGATTTTTGTGGGTTAATTTTCTCAATGGAATATACATGAAACATTCCAGATTCATGGGAAACTCATGAGACTTCCCCTATGAATCTGTATGGACCTAAATTAACCTTAAAGAGATTTCCTCCTTGCTAGTTACCATGAATTAATTGGCATCAATTTTCCTCATATAAAAGCATTATCTTGATAATTAAATTTTTCAAATCATATGAAAGTATTAAAATCATAAGTTTGAATATTATGCTCTATGCTATAAGACTCAAACCTAGAAATTTGAAGGAAAACTAAATAATTAAACCATGTCAAAACCTTTAAAATTATTTGGGTAAACTTAAAATGCTCCTTTTTGGATTCCAAATGTCTATTTAAGTAAGATTAATTATCCATGTAAATTAGAACCCTGTGTTTTTCTTATATTTGGAGTGTGGGTTCCCACAATGGTTGGGATGGGTTTTTAATTTTGGCCTGGAATCATTTTGTGGTATTCTATTTAAATGTTAAATCATTATTTATGGTTTTGAGTTATTGGAATGATTGTATAGAATTAAATATGTCACATACAATCATTTTAAAATCTAAACCTAATTTAATTTCTATTCCATAATTTTATCCTTCCCCTATTTTTGACTTGATTGAGTTTATACGACCATGGTAAGTTGGTTCTATTTAGTTAGATTATTGCATGCTTTGATAATCCTTGGGCTGAGTAGTGGACCTTGTCTAGACCTTTCTTCTTATGGGTTGGATATTTAGACCCTATTTTATGATGTGAATCATCCACTATAATAATCTAATGTATGCCTTGGTCATTCCTCAGGCCCATGGTTTGGCTGAGTGTTATGGCCTTATGTCTTCCACATTATTTCTCCTATCATTATTAACTATTTTATAAGTCTTTACTAGTGGCTCAATATTATGTGTATATTTCTTACCTCACCTGAGTACCTAGTTGTCAAAACCCTTCACTAAACTAATGATTGGGGTGTTAAAGGAAACTGGTGCATGGGAACGTAGGGTTGGTTCTGAGGGGTATCCCTCTTACAATGATCATCCTTCCCTGATGATGCACCTAGGCTCTTTTTGTAGCTAGTCTTTCACCCATACTTGTTGACATATGATCTTGGAGTTATGGATACTAGTTGTTTACCTAGTTTATGTTGTGGTGTCGCCTTATTATATTATGTAGTTCTGTAATATTAATTATGTTGTAAAAAGGAAATTATTGTTTTTTATGTGGAATTGGAAGGCATCTTGAGGATAATTGCTTGATTCTTATATATCTAACCAACTATATTTAGAGCCTTGGTGTGCCTTCATTTTGGCTCTATTTCCATAGGATTGATAATGTAATTATAATGCATTATGTTATGCTATTGTATTTACATGAGTAAGAGATATACTTGTTGATCTTGAGTAGGTAAAAAATGGTAAAAAGATCATTAATGGAATAATTGAGGATATATTACTTTTAACCTTAAATTTTATTGATGGTATGATCTTATTTCCTTATGATGTGTCAAAAATATTTAGAGGTTTTAATTTATTATGGAAGTTATGTATAGTCTTTATAGATTTTATGATGAACATTACCTGATGACATTCCTACGACCTGAATTACCTATTTAGCATATGGATCTATCTCTTGATTATGTCATTTATATGATAGTTAAATGGTAATATGAGATGTTGTTATGTTGGAACATGATTGGTAAAAGGGTTAGTCTTAGGATTTATTTTAGTAGTATTATACAATTATACAACCCAATGTATGATTAAATGCATATTCCTTGATGTTACCTTATCATGACATGTTAAGATGTTTCATAAGTGCATGGGTTCACATTTATAATCATGGATGAAAACAAGATGATGGAAATAGTTATGCAATAGTATCTTGATGATTCAAAGTAATATGGGTTCATTACTATGTTATAGAAATGAATATTACTGGTCATAGTATCATTGTATGTGGGATTACTTATATTGCTTTATCAATGAAGTGATCCATGTTAATGATCCTCTTAAGTAGGCTTTAATATGGATTATAGATCACACCATTGATAGTGTTTTAATATTTAGACTTATGGCATGTTTCTAAAGGTTTAGTAATTTCATATGTCATAATGCAACTATTGGTTAATGAAAGTTGACTATTTCATCATTAATGCTTATATGAGAATGGATAATCATTGGTTATATAAAGTGTGTGAGTGCTTAATATGAAAGCTTATCTTGGTCTTGGAATTCTTGGTATACCTAGTATGTACATTAAAGTAATAAATAATTCTAGAATTAGAATAAAAATCTAATGAGTTGTGGAAACCTTATGTCTATACCTAGATTATATGATTCAATAACCCACCTTGGTAATGAGTTACTAAGTCATAATCTTCCTTAATGAGTATACAAGATAATGTTTGAGGCTAATTAAGTAAATAACTTTTGTGTGGTTATACAAATTCTATTTAGACAGGATGCATGCTTATGATTTAAAATAACATGATATGTTAACTATAGGATAAATAAGCAAAAATTTTGGTTGGTCTCATGATAGTGATCTTGTAGCATGATAAGTGATCATGTAACATGAGATGTAATTATCTCCAAAGTCCAAGTATATTTTTATTCATTAGGATGCTCATGTATGTGATGTCATCCACCTTGAATTTAGTATTCTATATCTCATCTAGTCCATATAGTATAAATATTTCTACATGGAGTTATATCTTGTGTGTGTGTCTTACATCAATTAAGGAAGTAAGGTGTAATGTTTCCTAGAGGACCTTGAATCATAATATGGTGATCTATGAAGAGAGGAAAAGGAATAGTCCTTAATTAGATATTTTCTAAAAAAGATTTGGACCCTTAGTTTACATCATGCTAGCTTTAATAATGGATTGGAGATCTCCAGTTATTGATCTCATGACATGATGAGATTTTATAAGCAAGTTAGTGAGATGGAACCTTATGTTTGGTCATTGGACTATTGTGATTTTTATTTCACTTATGTCTCACCTCAATTATTATAACATAATTGGCTAATCGAACATTCTTTGTGTGCTTAATTTCATTCGAGTTGATCATAGTCTTACCTATTTGAGGTAATTGGGATAATGCTAGTCGGTGTTAGTATTTCATGTTGAAGTTGTGGAGATGAAATACATTGCATCAGTATTATGTAGTAGGTCCTTTGATGTTTCATTACATGTTGGATAAATTTAATAAAAAAATATGGGGTTGTTTCACTTAATGGAGGGTTGGTGTAACTATGCTTCAGCCAACTGACATAAATAACATGATATAATAAAAAAATAGTCTAGAGCCAAAAAATTTGGCACTTAATATTATTTTTTTAATATTAAGTGATAATTTAATATATTAAATAAATTCATCACTTAAATCTCAATGGTTTAAAAAAGGATGACTAACAAGATATTTTTTAGTTACATATTATTGACATGTAATTACATTTAATTATCCTTACATTTACTATGGAATTATTGAGAAAAAACATTGAATCAAGGTGAAATTATATTTACTATCTCAAAAATATAATTATATTTGGGGATTACATAAAATTAAAACCTAAATTTCAAAATAAAATAAATGAGAGTTTTATTAATATCATCCAAATTTCATGGATGCTATGACCATATAAATATCATATCAACTATCCAAAATTAAGTCATATATGGATAAGATAATGACATGGAATCCACACACATGAACTTTAAGTCTCAAATGAAGGATTTAAAACATAATGACCCACCATCATTCCACTACAAGGAGAATTAAATGAAAAGGGTGTGAGGAAGTGTGCACTACAATCTCATTTCAAACCATTAGCTCTATGCCTCACCAACATCCACCAAATTCCATCTTTGGCTTTTAGGCTACTATTGAGATGAGTAGGGATAGGGACCATCTTGAATTGACTTCCTACTCAAAAGTCAAAAGAATGAAGAATGTGTAGAAGAAGCTTCACAGAGGAGGCCTCATAGAATTTATGCTAAGGATAAATGAAAATAATGTCGACTTGGTGAAATAATTCATTTTAGCATGGAATAAGAGGGTTATGGAAGTAAGAGGAGTTCAAATCTTGATAATAGAGGAACTGATTAGGGAATCCATATGGATTTCATGTGAAGGAAAAAATTCATACAAAAATCAATTAAAAAATAATAACTCCTACACAGGATTTTTTGAACCAACGAGTTCATTAAGATAGATAAAAGGGGTTTCCTTGCTCAGACCTTATATGCCAATGGTTCAAAGTTTTCCTGTAAATTATTAAGTATATTATATTTGAAGGTCAGTATACCCTTATATTTTCCCATCACTTTTTATTATTGAATCATTTTTAGGGTTATAAAATCAAACTTCCCTACTACCTCTTGAAATCCCTAAATAACATTGTTCTCACACACCAAATCAATGAAGATAATCCCATCTTACACTAGAGACTTATCTTGTTACTGGTAAAACATGGGAAGACCATTCAAGGTAGGGAGGTTCCACTAAAGGGATCATCTACTAAAGAGAACTCCCCTGAGAAAGATCCTACCTCAAGGTCCTACCACCTGATAACTAGTATTTCCCATGCTAACCCCAATCCTAAAATCTTAGCCAGGGATCCTCTCATGAAACTATCTATTCTCAAACTTAAACCACTTTTTCTAGATCAAGGAACCTTAGGGGAAGTGGTGGGAAAAGTTAAAATATTCCCTAATAGATGAGATCAAAACCAATAAGGAATAATTAGATAGGTTTAATAATAAACTCCATGAGGCTAGGATGTGTTTAGCAAGTCTAATCCAAAATTAGAATGCCATGAAAAAGGAGGTTTTTAAAACAATTCAATCTTTCACCCAAATAGCAAAGGCTGAAGGAACCCCCCTGAAGTAACATATCATGGAGGTAGATACTTCTTCCCTTAAGTTTCCCATAATAACCCCCACCAATACGGCACCTATGAAGGAGTAGATGCAAAAGAGACCCAAAATGATTTTGCCTAAGGAGGATATAAAAGGGTCTCAAAAAATAACTAATGCTAAAATCACAAAGAATAATTAAGTTGCATAAGATAAGGTGATGGAGGATGTGAAGGTACCTATGGAGGGATCCTCCCTCCTAGATTAGTTTTGTGTGTTGATTCCATTTTTGTTTTACCTTCCACATGGTTCATTAACTATTAGTGTTATTTTTACCTTTTTTTCTTCATCATGTGGGGCTTGATACTATTTTACTATACTTATTTTAACTATAGTTCATATTCCCTATAAAACTAGACTTTTTACCATATCAAATAAAAAATGTTATCCAAATTTTATTTCTTTTTATATAACCATGATTGTCTCAATATTGCATTCCTTTGTGAAATAGTTTTCAAAACATATAATAATGTATCTAATATATTTAGCCAAAAATTAATTTACATGGTTTCATGCTATATTAAAATTATGCCAATACTTTTTGAAATGTTACATTGAATTTTGATGTCTTATCTTAGTAACACTAAAAATTTAGTGCAAAATTTAGACTGCCTTGATCACATATTTGTTTTTACTATAATCTCTCAGAATTTTCATTGTATTTTTTAGAATAATATTTAAACATAATGTATATTAATCTAATATTTTTTATAAAATTCAAATTGAGCATTTACTAAGTAAATGATTATAAAAATTAGTCTAAGTCAATACAATGTAGATCTAGAGTCCCCTGACAAACCTAAGTTCAAATAGTCTGAACCCAAAATTAAGAATTGAAGTAATTTAATTATTATAATATTAAATATACAAGGGAATGAAATTTTTTTTAATATTATATTCAATATTAAAGAATAGTCTGAAACCAAATTGGCACTCAATAATAAAACTTTGTAGACTTAGCAAAGATTTATTAACTATAATAACTTCTATACATGAATTATATCATAGTATGTTGGGATTTAAAGTTCCTATGTTGGGATTAAAAATTCATAAAATCATATAAATGCTGATGACTTCAAGAATCTTATTCAATAATTGCTTCTTTGACTCCACCTTGCTTTCATGATTGTTATCATAGTTTCCTCAAAATTTAGACTTAAAGAGTATGTGAGAAAGTGAACTTACCAAAAGAATACTTATTATTAATATTAATAATCAATGGGAGGAATAAACTCACCATTAATAACTTAGAATGAAGATTCATTTCCACCTAAATTATTTTACCAAAATGGTAGGATTATACACACTACTAGATCAAATTAGATCTCTAAAGCAAATATAGTTATCAAAATATGATTGTCATTTTATTTTATAATTTGGATGTATAGATCAAGATAAGGAGATGAATTTTTCCTCTATAAGTTGAAATACAAACTAATGTTGAAAAACCTTCTAATTGAATATAAATAGTCTGTAGAGTATTAATATGTAAAAAAAATATGTAACATTATCACTCTTCATAATCACATGTCTAGTAAAAAATGAACCCTTAATTAAATACTAAATTAAACCTAATATACATCGACATTGACACCTTAGCACAATACTAATAAATAAAATATTAACATTTTAATCACTCACATTACATTTATCACCATCAAAATTGATCACATTAATGATGATAACCAAAGTAATCATTCATCATGAATGTCAGATGCCACCAAAAGAGTACTTAACCAAAGATTTATTTATCAAAAAAAAATTAGATTTACTATCAAGGACTTTACCCACCAATGATATTACTCCAATGGTATTTTTATGTTGTTGAGAATGGAAACTATATTAATTATAACTTAGTATTAATTTATCACATTGTGTCTATGGACATGTGAAGGACATATGAGTCTCATCATACCTAGTTTAATCTCTCATAAAATTTTCTCAGTGACATCTAAATAAATAAATAATTAAAATGATAATATTTGTAATAAATGTTATTAAAATTTAAATAGCAAGAATAATTAAAATCAACAACAATTATTGACACATCAGTACATGAAATGGTTTTGGGCATGACATATTCTCTAAAGTTAGTGCATTAGGACCCTTCAAAAAATGATAGTTTAATTTCTTAGATAATCCCTATGAAAAATTTAATGATAATTTTTTTATCATTACATGTTACAATTAATTATGTAAGTCTATAATGATTATGATCCCATTAGGAATTAAAATGGTTTTGAGAACAAGAGAGTCACTTGATTTAGTGCATTAGGACAAGTCTAAAACTGATCAATGACAGAGTTTTTATCATCCCCAGTTAAAATAATTTATGTAATTTTGTATTGATTATGAGCCCATCAAGAACTAAAATGGTTTTGAGAATAATAAATTACCCCAATTTAGTGTATTAGGATAAGTGGCAAATTGATTAATGACATAAAATTTTCATCATCACTAGTTCAAATCATTTTTGAAGTATGTGGTGATTATGAACCCATCAGGAACTGAAATGGTTCATATAAAAATAGATTCACTTGATTCAATGAAATATGACAAGTCAAAGACTGATCAATGACATAGAGTTTTCATCATCACTAGTTAAAATAATGTGTAAGTCCGTAGTGATTATGAGCCTTTCAAAAACTAAAAATGTTCTAAAAATAATAGTCTCCTAATTTGGCACATTAGGACAAGTCATAAAATAATCATTGATATGCTGGATTAAAAAAACATTGATATGTTTTTACCCCACAATAATTTTAAACTTGTCGAGAACCAAATGGTACTAAAAAAATATAGTCACTCAAATTAATGTATTAGGATTCATAGGAAACCGATCATTTGATAGGTTGTAATAAATGATATATAAATAAGAATATTACTCTGTCATGATTTTTATATTTTCAAAATCTATTATTGTTATAGGAATAACAAAGTTGCCCGAATTCATAGTGGAGGTGACAGGGCTTCCAATGGAGGGAATAAAATTTTCAAAGCAGACAAGCATTTCCAATGAGGCTTTTTGCAAATTCCCTAAAATGGATGCTGAGGAGCAGCAGCTGGAAAAAAGTGGAGATTTTTTTGAATTGGAGCAGATTAAGGGCATCTAGAGGGATGTCTTATGTTGTATTCATGAGTACTTCATACTTGATGGAAGAAGCAAAAGAGTCCACAAATTTCACTTTGTATTTCTCAATCACTTCAGACACAAAGTAAGAATCTCCTTTCCTTTTTATCTGTGTTTTTCCTTGCTCCAAAGTCTCTTTGCACATAAGAAAAAGGAATCTCATCCCATCCTGCATGAGGGGTTAATTCTTATAATTGAAGGGCATTGTAAGAATAAGGCCATTGTAAA
>JARHVA010001913.1:2840000-2852500 GCA_037957365.1 Torreya grandis
CAAGAAATCACATTTATATTTGAGGGGTATACCACTTGTCATTTACAATTTTGAATCTTTTTGCAAAGTCTAGGTGCCATTTGTTGTATCTCCACTAGGATCTATTAAAGATTTAAATCCACTAATCTTATAAAAATATGAATTCTTCATGAAAATGTTTTAATAGTGGGAATACAAATTTAAATCCACTAAATCTTATAAAATATTTCATCTCGAGAGATTTATTATAGTGGGTGGCCTCCCACTTTAAAAGAGAATTATACAAACTCAATCCATTATAAGAAACGTCTAAATTGAGTGGACAACCACTCACTCTAATTTAAAGAGATCAATGGCATGGATACTAGCAATAACAATGTAGCTAACTTATTTCTTATAATATATAAGTTTTTTGAATAAAAATGAATCAAACCAAGTGCAAAAGTTATGTCATCGATAATTTCTTAATGGAAAATGTGAAACACAATTGTCCAATGTAACAATAAGGTTACTCATCCTTTTTTCACTAAATTAAATCCAAAGATCTATATGAATACGAGAGTGGTTGGGATCCCTCTCAAAATGATAATATGATAATACTATTTAAATTATATTTAATAATCTAAAATAGTGTTAAACCATTACACAAATAAAAAATAGTCTTAGTTGTCTTTTTTACAAGCACAACCCATTAGGAAAAAGATCTAAATAGATTGGGTGGCTGCACAATCTAATTTAAAGAGATCAATAGTAGGAATAATAGTAAAAACAATGTAACTAACTACTATTTTTTTTTATTATATGTAGGTTTTAAAATCAAAATGACTCCAATAGAGTACATAAATTATCTCATAGATATGCTCAATAACAAATGCAAACCATAATTTCCCAGTGTAATAATAACTTGCTTTTCCTTTTTTCACTAAAGTAAATCCTAATATTCATGTGAATATTAGAGTGGTTGGCCACCCTATCTAATTTAAAATCTAATAATCATATTTTTACTATATTTAATAACCTTAAATGATGTTAAACTATTATACAAATAAACAACAAGCTTAGTCATCATTTTTTCAAGATCAGTCTATTGTGAGAAAGCTTTGAATAGAGTGGGCAAACACCCACTCTAATTTAAAAAGATCAATTCTAGGAATAGTAGTAAAAACTATGTAACTAACTACTTTCTTAATATATCTAGTTTTTGTAATCAAAATAACTCCAACCGAGTACAAAAAAATTCATTGACATGTTCAATGGCAAATGTGAACTAGAATTGCCCAGTGTAAAAATAAGATTGCCCATATTTTTTGTGCTAAAATAAATTTTCAGTTTATTATGAATAGTAGAGTGGGTTCCCACTCTCTCTAAATGAGAATTTCCTAATCCTATTTGCACTATATTTAATAACCTAAGATGATATTAAACCATTACACATATAAACAATAAGATTATTCATCCTTTTTACAAGCTCAGTCTATCAAGAGAAAACTCTAAATATAGTGGGTGGTCACCCACTCTAAAAAAAAACCATGGCATGGATAGTACTTGTTACTATGAACAATGTTAATCATCCTATTGGTAATATATTAACTAAAAACCTTTACATGTTAAATTTAGATGTTGAATTAATTTCTTAGTATATATAGGTTTTGTAATCAAAATGAGTCCAATTGGATGCAAAAAAATGTCATTGACATGTTTATTGGAAAAAAAGATACATAATTTCCTAGTAGAATAAGAATGTTAGTTATCCTTCTTGCACTTAAATGAATCTTGAGATTCATGTGAATAAGATTATGGATGTCTGCCCACTCTTAATGAGAAGTTATTAATCCTATTTTCACTATATAATTAATTAAAATGACGTTGAGCCATTACATAGACAAAAACCATGCTCAGTCATCCTTTTTTTCACATATTCAAATATATCCTAAAAAATCTCTAAATGGAGTCGGCAGGCCCACTCCAAACTAAAAACCATGGTAGGGACACTAGTAAATAGAATAATATTCATCCTATTTTCACTATTATTATCTAAAATGATTTTGTATCATCATAATTAAAAACCATTGAGGATATTTCTTAATAGCTACGTCGAATAGTCTTGTACCAAATTTATTATCATTAGATCCCCATGACTCAAGACCTTTTAGACTCATATCTCATCCCACTCCATTGATTCTATAACTAAACAATTATTTTATTATCAAGGGTTTTGACCCCCTTGACTACCTAACTATTATTAATAAGGTTGTTTAGGGATACTTCCTTTTTATTAGTGGAGTATAATTTTCATTTTGATCTAAAAGATTTGTGTATCTAGTAAGGACAAGTAGATTATACTTGTCTTGAAAATTCTCATTATTAGTGAAAATGGACACCTGAACTTTTTTAATCCATTTATATCCTTTGATACATATTTCACATTTTAAAACATTCTATTAAGAGGTGTTTCATTCCTTAGACATTGTTCCATATTTCCATGTAGCCTCATGAGATAGAGATTTGCAAGTATTCATGTAACAAAATAAGTCATTTTATATGAATGTCAATATTTAGATGAAGGTGGTCCAAGAAGCACATGATTCAAAAAATATATATTTATTTATTTTTATGAAACACTTTTTTTAGAATATTGTATAATTTAAAAAGATTTGTTGAAACACATAAATGGTATAACAATTAATCAATTGTAAAAATCTTATCAGTGTTGAGGTCAGAGGGATTCCATTTTTGTCTTCCACTTTTCAAAAAAAAATCCATCGTTGAAGTGACAAGTACCAATAGAAAAAGATGCTTGTATCTCATCTCAATACATTCATTCTACACGTAAGCTATTATTTTAATAAGGATTTTGTCCCTCTTCCTAACTAAGGTTATTTGCAGAGATTACTTCCAATTTTTTTAAGGAGTCATCCCTGAAATGTAAAGAACACATATAACATTTTCATGTGAAGATATACATGCATACATGAAAATTAACATCTTTAACTTAATATTCATATTATCCTTCAATCTTCATCATCTAATATTTGTTTTCTCATCACAAAATCAATGAGAATTGACCACTATAGTATCAATAAATACTGATCCAATCATGAGAAAACATTTAAAAAAAATCTATAATATGTCTATAAAGAACGTCTAAATTTAAATATTCAACTTAATATTCATAATATCCATCACTCTTAGTCATCCAATATTTGTTTTATCATCACAAAATGAATGAGAATTTGACCATTATATTAGAAATAGAAAACAAACCAATCATGAAAACATTTTTAAAAATATATAATATATGTAAATAATTTCAAAATTTACATCTTCAAATTAATATTCATATTATCCAAGTTCACTCTTTGACATCTAGTCTTTATTTTCCCATTATAAAATCAATGAGAATTTAAACACTACATTATAAATATACAAAGATCCAATTTGGTAGGTGGACAATGCTCAAGGAAGAATGGGAAATGAAAACATGTTTATTATGTGACAAGGGAGTAGTGGAAATAGAATGACACTTCATTATGGAGTGTGTATTCTATAATGACATCTATATCAAGTACAAAAGTAGCTTGAGGGTTGACAACTTGAATGACTAGTTTGAAGAAGAAAGGTTAAACATAAAAATGTATTTTTTAACTAAGATCCATAGTATATGAGTTATCATTAAGAAGGGATTAGATTTTTTTATATTTTATTAGGAAAACCCTTATGTAAAGAGGTTGTGTCAACACAACATTTTTTTTAGCTCTTGGTATTGTAGAATACTAGTCTCATGGACATTATTAAAATATTTTATTTCATTTCATTTCTATCACAAACAACTTTTTCAAAAAACATATAATTATATGTACTTAAAAAATTCCAAAATTTACATCTTTAATATTCATATCATCTATCACTCTTTGACGTCATTCAGTCTTTATTTTCTCCTCATAAAATCAATAAGAATTTGATTACTACATTATCCATAAATAATGAGCCAATCATGAACAAGAATTTTATAAATATATATTATGTCCATAAATAATGTCCTCATAATTTTGCATGTCAAACTTTATAATTGTTAGATTGATAAGTCAAATCAGGGGGATGGATAATGAAATTGTATTATATCATTTCACTTTAACAAATCTTTTCATGTATTTTCAATGTTAATGAATTAAATTTTTACTCAAGAATTGCAAAGTTTTGAATGCATATGGTCAATAACAATTACAACTGAAACCCACACAATATCTTACAACTTAAACCTAGAACCTTGATCAAGTATTTTGGAAACCAAAAATTGAATAAACAAACCCAAAAAATTGAAACATATAAATTCATTTATACTTACAATAATTTTGGATTCAAAAAATATCTAAAACTAAAACATCTAATTTCTTCTATGGATTATTTAAAGTATTAATTAGTGGATTATGTGGTTACTAATTACTAGATCTATTGTTTATTCATGAGTTGGATTAGAATATGATATTTTTTTGGTAGATATATTATGTAGTTCATGATTAGTATCTAGATAGATAGCTCTTACTTATATATTATTATGATTATGATCATTATTTTTATCGATTAATTTCATTTGGTAGTTTATTTATGAGTATATGTGACTATTATTATGATTTAGGATAACTAACAATCTATTTGATGAGGTGGATGTAGGACAATCCCACCCTCATAGGTAGTTCAAAGGGAGAGTATCACTAGAGGAGGGGTGTAGATATAGACAATAGGGATAAAGAGAAAGATCAATTGATCCCAAACACACAACATGTTTAGTTGTCTAAGTGAGACACATATTACTTGCATATGTGTGTCAATACTTTGTTGTGTTATAATGTATTTCACTTTACTAAATCCAGTAGAAGCTTGTGTGTATTAATATGATTTGGATTGTTTGTCCATTTCACTTAGTGATATTATGCTTTCATGACTTAACATAGGAAAATCATCGATTGGGTTAAGTGTACTTTATTTATCTCATTTAGATATGATTTTATAATAATGACTATATTTTTGCATTGCGATAAGTTGATTGGTAGATATTTTAATGAAGTTGTTTAACTATGTAGACTTTTTTCATTAAATTGTCGATTGATTATAAGGCATAAAAGTCATTCAAAGGAAAAATGACCCTAATTTAGCTATCCTTTTAAAGCCTTGTCAACAATGATATTTTCTTTACATATCTAAGTAAATATTCTTATCACGAGCTATCAAATAAAAAAATAGATTTCCTTTGGAAGCTTTGTGTCTCTCTCTCATTATGGCATTCTATTTTCAAATGACAAAAAAGGAATCAAGAATGAAAATTAGCATTTTATGAATATAGATGTTATTATTTTTAGGTTTGACCTTGAAAAAGATAATGGAGGTTATTTTAACCACCATGCCTAGTAATGGAATTATAACAAGTTAAATTGAAGATAGTTTGAGTGAAACATTGAAGAAGGGAGTTGCATGATGAGCAACTCATAATAAAATTATAGGATTTTAGGGAAATCATGCAAAAAAATGTACATAAACAAGAAGGAAATAATAATAAAGGCAAGAGGAGAGAAAGGACACCACAAAAGAGATAAATGAAAAAAAAAAGTCTTTGTTATTAGAGAAAGGAGTGATTATATCAGATATTGGGTAAAAATCTATGAAAGTTATAGGTCAATTCCACTTTTCATTATTATTGCATTTGAAAATATATAAAATGGGTTTTGGATATGGGTTTTTACATTTAAGAAAAGGAAGGAATGTTTTGGATTAACCCTTACCATTTACCTTAGGGTTTTTAGGTCAATATACCTGAGGATGGGGTTTGACTCTATCCTCATACCTATCGACCTGAGAACCAAGCTATATTGAGCAAAGATAGCCTATGTTATTTTTGTTAAGATTGTTACTTGATTTATATTATGATGACTAAAGTATATTCAATTACCTCTATTTTTAAAATCTTGAGCCAATACTAGAATTATAGTTTTACCTCAAATAGGTTGTTATCTTCACCAATCAGTTATTTGAGCATATTTTTGAAAATACAAATAATAAATCTACAAGTCTAGGTATATGTTAGGAAATATGCTTAAATTTCAATTCTTTTTTCATAAATATAAGTATATATACATTTCTATATATATATATATATATATATATATATATATATATATATATATATATATATATATATATATATATATATATATATATATATGCATGTAGAATAAATCATATATCTTCTTGTACTTGATTTGGCATAAGGTTTAAAAAGGGATTAAAAAATTATATAGTAGTATGGGTGTGTTATAATTTTTGAGTGTTATATCCTAATTATATTTTTGACTCTTAGATAGTTATTATAGTACGACCTAAGAACTTGAAAAAGGATGATAGTAAATAAAAAAATATAAGCTCATTTATTTTTATATATACATATTTGAATACAATCATTGGGGATATATATACGTATAGATATGTTTTATTGAGACATAAAATTTAGAATGTTAACTTTCATGACTAAAAGTAGAAGCTTTGTGGAACCTAAAATTGTTCATGTAAGTTATAATAATGAATACCTTAATTTCATTTAATCATACTAGTGGGATCGAGGGGATCTAATGTAGTATGTGATAGAGTAGATAATGCAACCAAAATATTAAACTTGAACTTATAATTATTCCTTTTACAATCAATTGTAGATTTTTATTTGAAAGATCATAAACCTAATGTGTGTGTGTGTGTGTGTGTGTGTGTGTGTGTGTGTGTGTGTGTGTGTGTGTGTGTGTGTGTGTGTGGAGATGTGGGAGTAAAACTCTATGCTTAGTAATATGATCTGAAAATTTACCTCAATTGTATGTTTAGTGAATAAATAGTTATAAATATATGAGAGATAAAGAGAGTAATCATATTTATATGTTTTTGTATTAAGACTCACCTTATTTAAGGTATTTTGAGATAAATTATAGATGACAAATTGCCTATATGAGGATCATAGATAATTAGAAGCATATAGATAATGAATAAAAAATAAAAGAGAGATATGCCAAGATGACCATTCGAACTCAACTTGTTACTCAACCAAAGGAATTATATGAGATTTTATGTATAGTTAACATGACTATCTTTTATAGTAAATTTGACTATAATGAAAGAGGAAGTCATTGATTTAAATGTATGTATGTGTAAGGTAAGGATATTTTGAATTGTTAATTTGAAATCAATAATAGGGGTAAACTTAAATATATTATAGGATCATTCTCAAAATTTTATAATATTTAGGATGGCTCTTGATATATGAAATAAGGTAACTTATGGAGTAATTATAATTAGTATAGACTATTTTGAGAAATGGATTAATTTTACATTAGATCATTTTGAAAACAAAACTCTATTAAGAAATAGAATGGATTGCATGGGGTTTTATGTTGTTTGTAGATTAGTAATATATATAGGTATAAAAGAGATTCATGTTAATAATATAGGAATATAACAACTAGGGTTAATTTTAAGATCCCATAATAAGAACCAAATTAAATTTGTTTAGGCAAACCTGATTCACAACCTTGGTAAATCTAAAGATTCTAAAAAAATTGCCTTTTTAAGTTTTTCATACAATCAGCCATCTACACGGTTAAAATAGATAGGTTATGGGATAGATTCAAAAATAGTATAATTTTTTTTATTAAACATTAATATTATTTCATGTTTGGATTCCTCTCGAAGAGATATGTAATTTCAAAAACCAATCATCTCAATCTATATATGTATGCAAAATTTATGGCCTTGGAAAGTTGGTATTTAGTCACTTCACATCATGCCACCCAGATATATCATGATGATGTCAGGTGGTAGAATCATGATGCAACTAGATGGAAGCTTCATGATGCAGTTGGGCAGCATGATGTGGTACCTGATGGCATGATGTGATGTGACCAAATGCTAACTTCTCGAGGCCATAAATTTTGCATACAAACTCGGATCAAGATGATTTTTAAAAAAAATTCATAGCTCATTGAGAAGAATATAAATATGTAATAATATTAAGGTTTAGGAAATTTTTTGATACTTTTTTTTAATTTATCCCATAACCTATATGTTTTAACTTTTCATTGCACATAGTGACTTCCTAAATTATACCGATGTATATATATATATATATATATATATATATATATATATATATATACATCGGTATAATTTAGGAAGTCACTATGTGCAATGAAAAGTTAAAACATATAGGTTATGGGTTAAATTAAAAAAAAGTATCAAAAAATTTCCTAAACCTTAATATTATTACATATTTATATTCTTCTCAATGATCTATGAATTTTTTTTAAAAATCATCTTGATTCGGGTTTGTATGAAAAGTTATGGCCTCGAGAAGTTAGCATTTGGTCACATCGCATCATGCCATCAGGTACCACATCATGCTGCCCAACTACATCATGAAGCTTCCATCTAGTTGCATCATGATTCTACCACCTGACATCATCATCATCATCATCATATATATATATATATATATATATATATATATATATATATATATATATATATATATATATATATATATATATAATATATATATATAAGTAAAAGGGGAATATGTTTATTCAAAGTAAAGTTTTAAAATTGATAATACATGTTGGTAGAGTTAATAATATGCTCGATTTTCTTGATATTTTTTATGGTTTTTTACCCTTACCATCTAATGCCATTTTAATGTAGGGAGGATGCAACAAGACTCAAGATGCACCTAAAGTTGGGAAATAGCAATTGGAAAATAAGAGGCGCTATCAGGTGATAAAATTTAGGTGGCAGTAAGATGTAGTTGAGAAGTAGTAGTGGTGTGATAGAGAGTCAATTATAGGGATGATATTGGGAAAATACATGGATGTTGTCGGGTGGCCTCAATATTCAACTTGGCAATGAGGTAAATCATGAGATTTGGATTGTAACCCTTGTAAACATGTGTATTATATAAATAAGGTGAATTACAAGAATTCCCCTAGATTTATTGTAAATTATTGGAAAGTTGACCTCTAAAAAAATTTACATCCCAATTTTTTTGGCAAATGGGTCCTATGTACTACTCCCACAAAATTACCAAATACAATTTCCCAAAAACTGAATATTCATGAATTAATGAATCTTCACTGCTAAAATTTACCCTGATAACAACTTGATTCTTATTTTAGTCTAATGAATATATATACTATGGAATCAAGTGTATTAATAATCTATGATTTCATCTTGATGTTAAGTAATTAAAATCCAATGGATTATTGGTTTATGCTTATTTCTATCATTTATTGCATGGCATTATGCTATTCTATTTTGAATCTTAATATATAGACTATATTAGGATAACAAGAATGCATATATGAGTATGTCATTGGGTAACTTATATACATACCCATGATATCATGTTATGTCATGATTAAGTAGCAGAGAGTTCATTGTGAGTGAAAATGACTCAGATTTTTAAATGTAAATTCTATAATGAAAAATTTGGACAAAGTAATGTTATAACTAAGATACTATCATTTCACTATAGTTATAATTTATATGTGTTTTTTGATATCATTTAGATAGAGTAATGGATTTCAAGGTATATTTGATTGATATATGTAATAGTGTTAGTAGACACTTGGATTTTGGTTGTTTCTCAATATCCACACTATTCTTATCTTCCCCTTCGTGAAAGGTAGGGCCACTCCCAGTAGGGAGGTGTGTGGGAGACTATTGGTTTGTCATTTGAGGTAAATAAATTATATGATGCTCTCCCTTTGTCAACTAATTCAATGAAATGGGACTATACTCATGTTATGTTTTGGATCATAGAGATATTTAGTAGCTCATTTGTACTAATGTACTTCTTGTTATGTATATTTGAAATTATACTACATTGTACCTTATTTATGGATATATATTCAACACAACAGTGGCTATGTATTTTTATATTATTTGAAAAATGTAAGCATCAATGTCTACAAGCACATTTATGACTGATTTATTGTTTATATCAGTATTGTTTGTATTAGCTTCATTCTATTATACTTGATTGATAATTATTCAAATTATAGATTAGTTAATTTCTTGATTTCTAAATGGATTTGATTTAGCTAGTGGGATAATGATATTTCAATATTTATTGATTTTGATTCACTTATTTGTCAATTACTAAACAAGTAGGTGTAAATAATCTTGATAGTAATCACACATGAAAAAAAATATTGTAACTAGAAAAATTTGAAGAAGAATATAAGAAGTTTGGTAGTTCAAAGACACCCTTCAGAAAGAAGAATTAGAAATGGAATGGTAAGTTCAAGAATCGGTTCAACAGTCATAACACAATATTTGGTGATACTTATGGGAATAAGAAAGAAGGAGGAAATTTTGAGAGAAGGATTTGAGGGTGAACCTATAGTTTTTGTCAAAATAAAGGATGGATCCATTTTATTTTTCATTGACTACTGTATGTTTAACAATGTAATGATTGAGAATAAGTATCCTTTATCTCACATTGATGATATTTTCTATCAAATATGTGGTGCAATAGTCTTTTTAAAAATTAATATTCTTGTGGGATATCATTAGTTGAGGATTCAAGATGAATATATTTTGAAAAAAGCTTTTATAACTCATTATGGGCATTACAAGTTCATAATACTTCCTTTTGGGTTAATGAATGCACCACTAGCATTCATGAATATCATGAATAGTGTGTTTAGGTATTAGCTTGATCAGTTTGTGCTAGTTTTTTTTATGACATCCTCATATATTACAAGAGTAAGGAAGATCATATTGAGCACTTTAATATAGTTTTGAAATGGTTATGTAAGCACAATTTTTATGGGAATTTATCCAAGTGTGATTTATTTTAAATAAGAGTATAGTATTTGGGACACATCATCTCCACAAAAGGAACTTATGTCAACCCAATGAAAATTAAGGCTATCATGGATTGACCAGCACCCAAAATGTGAATGAGGTATTCATTTTCAATGGTTTAATACGATAATAATGGAATTTTGTACCAAAATTTTCCAAGATAGTTAACTTAATTACCTCTCTTCAGTGGAAATAGTAGTGTTTTAAATGGTCAAATAATTGCTAAGAAGCCTTTTAAGTTATGAAATAAAGTCTTAATTTATAATTAGTGTTGCAAATTATGGATCTAAATGGCCATTTTTAGTTATAATAGATTCTTTAGGAGATGGTTTAGGGGGATTTATCATGTAGGATGGTTTTGTTGGGGTTTATGAGTCTGGGAAATTGAAGCTATATGAGGTAACTTATGTTCCACATGACCTAAAATTTATGATAGATTTCATGCCTTATAGGTTTGGAGGCATTATATTTTGGGTAAAAACTTTGATATTAAGATTGATAACATAAATATTAAGTATATTTTCACATAACCCAACCTCAATGCTTGTCAGAGACAATGATTAGAATCTATATCTATCGGTTATGATTATGATATCAACTACATTAAGGGTAAGTAAAATAGAGTTGTAAATTCCATTAGATATAATTATGTGTACCTTATGAGATTATGTATCAAAATTCTCACCTATAGATAAATTTTATGATCAGGTTATGAAAAATTTGTTCAAACACTCTCAAGATCTAGATATTAAGGTTTCCAGTTTGATAATTATGGGATTTTAAGGTTCATGGAAGGATATATATGCCTAATAAGGAAAGTTTGAGGAATATTATGCTAAGGAATTGAATAATTCTCCATATTTATAGCATCCTAGAGTAACTAAATTAGTATAATAATTAAAACTTTTGTATTTTTGGAAGGAATTAAGAAGGATACAACTGATTTTATGTCTAGATGCTTGAAATGCTAGCGATTCAAGGTTGAACATGTAAATCCTACTATTTTTTGTACCCACATTATATAACTAAATGAAAATTACATGTAATTAGTATGGATTTTATCTAAGGTTTACCTATGCCCAAAAATTATCATAACATCATCTTGGTAGTTATGGATAAACTAACCAAGGTAGCTCATTTTATTTTTGGTAATGTAACTAATGATGCACCTATACTTACCAAGAGGTTTTTAAAATAAATTAAAAGGTTTCATGGATTTATAAAAAGTGGTTTTTTAGATAGGAACCCTAACATGACTTTTAAGTTTTGGTAGACCTTAAATTTATCTTTAATAACTCAGCTTAATTCTAATACAACTCACCATCCAGAAATGGATAGACAAATAGAGAGAATAAATCATATCTTAAAGAATCTCTTGAGAATGTATTGCATAAACCATAAATATAATGGTAATAATACCTACCATTAGTTGATTTTTTACTACAAAAACTCATACCAATAAGATATTAAACTAGCTCCTTTCAAATCATTGTACGGTAAAAGGTGCAGAATATCAATTAGTTCGGACAAATTAGAAGATAGAGTGGTATTTGGACCTGCTATGCTTACTAAAATGGAAGAGAAAGTGAAATTAATAAGGTAGAGATTGGTTGAAGCCAATGATA
>JARHVA010001913.1:2857500-2970497 GCA_037957365.1 Torreya grandis
TTAGTAACTTAATCATGGATAATGACACCCAACCCATAGGTCCCTCTTGCTTGATCTCATGACCCTCTTAGGCTTTTTTTCATTGCTTCCCAATCATCCATATCCTTTTAGACTTGATCCCAATTGATACAGGACCCTCTTTTCATGACCAATCCATCCCCCTTGGTCCTTTCTACTTAGGACAATAGTTCCACACTAGGACTATAGCACCAATACCACTCTTATCCACTTTTGATGTTGTTTTCCAAGCTCATTTCTGACCCCAATAGTCAATTCCATCTAGTTTTCCATCCTTATCCTTATTAGCCTAACATAAGAAAATTCAATCCATGACCAACAGATCCCTATAAAATCCCATTCAAAGATCATTTGGAAAGGGTTGGAAAATATTACAAATCAAGTAAGAATACAAGAAAGACTACTCAATAACATTTCCCTATTCTCTACATATAACCATCCAATAATATTTCCAACTTATTCAAATCCTTACACTAGTCCCTAGTCATCTCAAGCATACCCAATTTAGCATTTCTTTGTATTCTCATTTCACAATTACACCAAACAATTTCAAAGATAGAACTACATGTGGCTTGATCCCTAGTTAGAGTATTGGTATATAGGCATCATTCCCACACAAGGAGTGTGGATCTACATCCAATGAATCTAACACACACTAACCCCCCTTATTGTTTAAAATTGGTCAAAATATAATGGAAAATAGGGTTTAAATAGAAAATTTGCTCTATAGGGAGATTTATAGACTTATAACTACTAAAACTTTAGAGATAGGGTCACACAAGCTTATCAAACAAAACCCCAAAAGCTTAGATCTATAGGACAACAACACTAGACAAGGACTATAGTGCCAGTGCCACTCCTATCTACTTTTAGTGCTCCTATTCAATCAGAAAATGAAAGTTAGAATCTTTTTTATGATATTGTATTAGGGTTGCATAGTGAATATCATATCTTATCTCAATCAGATCAACATATTTTAAGCTAATTCTTATTTTATCCCTCTTATTACTATTTTTAGAAAAGCTCTAATTACCAATAAATTTCAAAAATTTGTAGCTTATTTACCACATTATTTATTAATTTTTCAATCTAGACCCTTTAACTGAATTAGGAATAAAACCCCAATTATTCCCAAAACTGTTAAATCATTTGGTGAACTTGACTTACTTTGTTTGTGCAGAAAAACCCTAGAAACCTTAGGGTAAAATTCCTACTAATTTTCCCTATAAATTTATAAATTTTTACTTGACTATTTAAATATTAAATTCATTTCAAAATTTGAAATTTAGTAGTAAATTTTTAAATTATTTTTTTCAAACCCTAGTTGCCCATATTAGGTCCCAATATTTTCTAGTAATTTTCCAAGAATTTTCTAAATTTTTACTAACATATTCAAATCATAAAATCCCTTCAAAATTCAATATTCAATAGTAATTTCAAAACAATTATTTTTCCCAAAACCCTAGTTACACATACTAGGTCATATTCAATCAGGCATTTTCCAATAATTTTCTAAAATTTTAGTTGCATATTTGATTCAAAAATCCAATTTCATTTTCAAAATTCCTTAGTATTTTGCAAAAATATCATTATCAAAACCCTAATTGCATATACTAGATCCCAATGCTTATTGAGGTAGCACCTTACATATTTGTGAGATTCATATCCTTTTTATGTAATTTCTAGTTAACTATTTTTAGGATTTTACATTTCCTATATTTAGTATCTTCTTTATTTCACACTTTACCTATTAATTTTTTTTCAAAAAAATTAATCAAATTTCAACCAGTTTTTTCAATTTATCAATGGCCCAATATACCAATTTTGATAAAATTGATATAAGGTAACTTTAATAACTCTTAACTAAATGCCCTGACATGCAAGATGACATGCTTAAAATACTACAATAAGAGAAACAAAGAGTGAACAATGGTCAATCTTCCAAAACCACAAAGCAACAAGTTAAAAATGACACTATAGGGGCAACTATGTCTCATTAACCCCCTATAGTAGTCCAACCTACCTTTACTGTACCAACTACAACTAGTACATCTTTGTCTCCTGATGTGGCGTCCCTTGTGCAAGAGATAAAATCTCTTTAATCCAAGGTGAAACATCTTGAGAAAGGTGCCTCTATACCTATAGAAGATTTTGATTCTTTTTCTTTATTACATACACCATTGACACATCACATTAATTTGACACCCTTACCACAAGGTTTTGTTTAACCTAAGCTTACTCTATATGATGGAAAGGGTGATCTAGAGACACATTTGAGATATTTTCATGTAGCATACTTGGACTATGTACCAAATGACTAGCTACTTACCAAGTTATTTCCATGAATCCTAAAGGGTTATGCTTTACAATGGTTCTATAGTTTACTAAATTAGTCAGTTAGTGCATTCAATCCTTTAGCTGATATGTTCTTAGCTCATTTCAACATTAACATTAGTGACAAGATTTCATATGCCCAAGTTGCACAATAGAAGTAAAGGTCAAGTGAGCATCTCACAGATTATGTTCTTTGATATAAGACTACCTTGGCTAAGATTACTAGCCCCATGGTTGATCAAGAGTTACAAGATCTCTTCAAATAGAGTCTCTTGCCAAATTTTCATGAATTAATTAAGTTCAAAATATTCTCTTCCTTCATTAAATTGTGTTACACACTAAAATAAAGAAAGTCAAGTTAATTTCAATGGGAAAACTCAAGTACACAAGTATCTCAAAAATAACCACCAAGAGTAACAATAAAGTCACATTGAAGGTTAAGGTCAATGATAACAATACTTAGAATCAATCGATAGTTAATGTGGATTTATATCCCCCTCCATGTTTGGTTTTATTAGCACCTCCTTGATGTACATTTACCAATCTACTAGTTTCTCCAGCCAAAGTTTTATCACAATTATTGGATTGTAACATCATATCTCTCCCTCTTATTAGGGAAGTTGACCCAATAAATAATCTTCCATAGGGATAAGATCAACATGCATTTTTCAAGTTTCATAGGGCATCAGATCTACAAAAAATAGATGCATCATTTTAAGACACAAGATACAAGATTTAATAGATAGTAATCATATTGATCTTAGCACTTTAGTTGAACCCCCTCAAGAAAAAAAAAACATAGGATAAAGCTTTGAAAATCTTTTCAAATCCTTTTCCATAACATTCCAAATAGGAGATATGGGATCAATCAGGGGTTCACCATGCATATCATGCACATCCTACACCAGATACGTATAGGGCACCTTTAATTGAGTTATATCCTTTGATCAACATGATTGGTGTATACAATTCTAGATTTCTCATTAGAAATTCCATCTCCTTCTCAAATAAAAAGATCATTGAGGATGATAAAACATATCATGCACTCTTTATTAGAGCTCATAGTCATAATCATCCTATTCATAGTGTTCTCATAGACAATGGATATAGTGTGAACATGTGCACTATGATATTATTAAAACATTTGGGATATTTAGAGAAAGATTTTACACTAACATACATAGTTATTAGTGGATTTAGTGGGAATTTATAGAGTTCATTCAGTGAGATTGTACTTCCTCTATAGGTTGGTCCAACACACGTGGCCACACCATTCACTATTGTTACTAGTGTAGGAGCTTTGGATATGTTACTAGGTCAACCATGGATTCAAAAAGTTTGAGTAGTACCTTCTACAGTTCACAATTTAATGAAATTAATTCATGATAATTAATTTATTAAAATTGGTAGAGTTCCATATGAGTTACCACTCCCCACTTTAGAGCCATATTCTATAGTACAGTCACCATTTTTAGTTTAGCTTCTAGTTATAGTTTCTCTACTAGTTATAGTTCCTCCTCTAGTTCTAATTCAACCAAAATTGAAGCATCCATCACCAGCACAAAGAACTCATACACCTCCATAGCTTCAAGACTCTAGATAGCTTCCAATTATAGTGTTCACATCTAGAGTAGTATTATTGAGATCCCATGTATCTACTCATAAAACACATGTTCTGAGAGCTTCTCCTACTGCTAGATGGGTCCTTAAGAGCCCTATAGTTACATCCACTTCTTATACTTATAGGGGGACCCCATAGTTGGTTTCTACCTTAGATATTTTAGAGAATTTACAATATATATATATATATATATATATATATATATATATATATATATATATATATATATATATATATATATATATATATATATATATATATATATATATATATATATATATATATATATAGCTTTTAGAGCCACAGTCTCAACATTTCCATCGTACTTCATGATCACACACAGTTCTTCTCCTTGATACAAGACACCATGATAGGGACTCTCCCATGAGACTCATCAATTAGTATCATCCTTTCCATACTTACCTGTACATATTTTCTTATGTTTGATTTTACATAGAGAAAATATTCTCAAAATAAAAAAATAATACCAAATTTTAAAATCTAAAAACATTCAAATATGTCACAAACACAAAACCATCCTGATTGTATGCATCCTCCATGATTTAAATTTCTACTACTATGTTAGACTTAAATTTATTATTATATGATATTTTTGTTAATTTATCTAAATTACCATGCTTCACTTGATCTTCTTTAAGTGTGTGTAGTGAATTCCAAACCCCTGATTGCTTCACTCTACCCATTGAGGGGGCATCCTACTCTTGCATGCGATACACACATTAATAAATCTTCCCCCTAGGGGAATCTTCCACATGACTACACCATCTAGGTTATGTCATTTATACACCACACACTCTAGTTATCATGTTGATGTACATATTTTACTAGCTTACATAGATTACTCTATCGACACTCACTAGTATTTATCACTTGTGTATTTCTTTGCATATAACTAGTCTTGTACTAACATGTCTTGCATACTTTCATACCCTTGCTTTGATTAGTTAGATGTGATTTTATTTTCTATTCTTTACATTCTTTATCTTCTTATTTATCATAACTTGATGTGATCGTATTCTCAGTTCTTACATATTTCTGATATGTGCCTTAAGACATTTTCCAATTTCCTTTGCTTCTATTCATATGTGTACCTTTAGACATTTACCAATGTCCCTTTGATGTAATCTTCTATGTGATTATGGATTTCATGCTAACTTGCTTATTTCAATTGTATGTGTATGTGGCATTTGAACATGCCTTCTATGCTTGCTTTCTAGTTTGAGTGATGTGTACCTATGTCCCTTATTTTCTTGGCCCCTTGGCCACTCTTGTATGTTTCTTTCTTCTTACCTTGTGTGTTTTTTTCTTTATTGATTTTGATTGTTTATAATGCCATGATATAAATCATGAATTATCTTTCTTCTTGGATGACATGATGGACATCATGCTCCATCCCTCTATAATAAATAATAATTAACAATTACCACTTCTAGTTCTAGTTTAGTACATTGCACATGCTTTTACATTGTCATATCTATCTAGGCATACCCATGTTGATATAACAATCTCTCAATACAAACCATGCTATATCTTGAGATATATTGTTAATTATCATTGTTATATTATATATTTTGTAGCATAACACACTTACTAGGCTCTTTCTTCTAAGGGTAGTCATTATAGGTTCTCCATTCGTAACCTCAAAAAAGGGAGAAACAAATAGGGGTTTTGTAACAAAGATCAGAACTCCTATCAACCAAAAAATCTAGTTTTAAAAATACTTAGAACAACAACCAGACATCAAACTAGTTAGAATAAATTAGGTAGATAGTGAAGAATCTAGAATAGTCATTAGATTTGGTGAAAGACAATAATGCCCAGATTGGATTACAATGCTAGTGTCACTACTATCCCTTTCCAATGCTCCTATCTAAATAGTAGAAAAACCAAAATTTCTAGAATAGTTTAGAATTAGTAGTTATAGTACACATTTTTCTCAAAAAATCCAAATATAGTGAGCATCATACATGGAGTGATGGCTCTTACTTCTAGTTTTAGATACGGTAGTTGGTATAACTTCTAGATTAGAATCCATTTTCTAGACATCAATGATTGGGGGCAGTGTGCATGACACATTTGTTTTCTTTTCTATGTAAGTTTAGCATTACCCAATAATTCTTAGCAATTACATGCCTTATTCCATCTATAGGTGGTTGGCATCATTTTAGAGTGGATTTAATACAAGTCTACCTTCCAAATTCCTAAGTTATCGAGTTCTCAATTGGCTTCCACATAATCTAAATTCTCATTTTTAGAGTGGATTTCATATAATCCTAATCTCCATCTTTTAAAGTGGCCAAGAGCGGCCTAGTTTCTAACATACATTCAACTATCTATGCTAACATTATCAAATCATATTACATTCATGGGCTTTAGGATCCATCTCATATGACATACATTTCATATTGTTATTAGTTTATAGCTTCATTTCATGGGGCAATGATGGAGCCAAAGGTTTGTCTAGCCTTTGTATTCTTGAGCCACCTATTCAGAGGGATTAAACACATAGTCTAAACATTGATCATCAAATGTATGACCATTTAACTTCACTTAGTGGGAGATGATGGAGCTAAAGGGCTAGACTTTGCATTTTTATCCACTTTTTAGGGAATTGAGCACTCAGCTTCATTCATGATATTACTCTTGGTACAACATTATCCATCATTACTCAACATTACTCAACATTACTCAGCATCACAATAGGTTTTGTATTAGTCCACGTACCTGGTAAGGTGTATTCATTCATTTCTCTTCCTCTATCTTACCTAGTTTTATATATTCTTATTTTAGATATAGTGTTCTAGTAAGAATTTATCTACTCTTTATTTTCTATTAAAGATTCACACTTCATAGTGTGTTCTCTCTATGCACACCCAACATCATACAAGCTTCATGGGATTCATGCTTGTAATTAAGTTTAGGTATACTTTCTATTTTTCCTTTTTCCTAGTAGTTCACTTTGCTACATCACTAGAATAAAAGGGGGAAAATGTAATCATATAAAATGAAAAAAATTGGTAACTTGAGAATGGTTAATGACACCCAACCCATAGGTCCCTTTTGCTTGTTCTCATGACCCTTTTATGCTTGTTTTAATTGATTCTCAATCATCTGTAGCCTTCCAAACTTAATCCCAGCTAAGCTAAGACCCTCTTTTCATGGCCAATCCATCCCATAAGTCCCATATACTTAAGATAATAGTGCCACACTAGGACTATAGTTGCAATGCCACTCCTTCCACTTTTGGAATTATTGTCTAAGCTCATTTTTTACCCCAATAGTCAATTCCTTATAGTTTCCCATCCTTATCCTTGTCAACCTAATGCGATAAAATTCAATCCATGACCAATATATCCCTATAAAATCCTATTCAAAGATATTTTGGAAAGGGTTAGAAAATATTACAAAGCAAGCAAGACTACTCAAGTGAATTTCCCTATTCTCTACATATAACCATCCAATACTATTTCTAGCTTATTCAAATCTTTACACCAGTCCCTAATAATCTTAAGCACACCCAATTTATCATTTCCTTGCATTCTCATATCACAATTTCACCAAACACTTTCAAAGGGATAACTACATATGGCTTGATCCCTCTTTGCAGTAGTGGTATGTAGGTAGTGTGGCCACATAAGGGGTGTGGATCCACATGCAGTGAATCTTACACACACTAACCCCCCCCCTTTTGTTTGAAATTGGTCAAATTATAATAGAAGATATAGTTTAAGGAGAAAATATGCTTTATAGGGATCTCTATAGACTTATGACTATCAAAACTTTAGAGATAGGGTCACATAGACCTGCTAAAATAAACCCAAAAAGCTCATATCCTCATGAAAATAGTGTTAGACAAGGATTACAGTGTCAGTGCCACTCATATCCACTTGTGATGCTCCTATATAATCAAAAAACAAAATTTAGAATCTTGTTTATGATAGTGTCCTAGGCTTGCATAGTGAATATCAAATCTTGTCTCAGTCAAATCAGCATAATTTAAGCTAAGTCTTGTTTTCTCCCTCTTATTACTATTTTTAAAAAAATTCTAATTACCAATAAATTTCACAAATTTGTAGCTTATTTACCACATATTATTTATTTATTTTTAAATCTATACCCTTTAACTAATTTAGGAATAACACCCCAATTGTTCCCAAAATTGTTAAATCAATTATTTATTCTTTCTTATTTGTAAGCTCTCTTTCAAATTTTGGATTCCCACAAGGACTCTTTAAATTTAAAGATAAGGGGACTCTCTGAGATATCTTGGAAATATATGCTCATATTGATAAGGCTAAACCCTATCAATAATTTATAAGAACTACCTATTGATGTAATAAAATACTTTCCTTACCTATCTTTTGCCTTGGATGTGCATGATGGGCTTGCTGAAGGAGATTATTCCATATCCATTATCTTCCTTCATTACCTCTTCTAAGGTGTTTTTAAGTTGTTTGTAGGTTTATATTCATGTTATTTATATAATTAATATAGGCTTGATGTGCGTCTTATAATCCCTCCTTATTTCCATTCATTGCTTCCTAAACCTAGTCTATGAAACACTTATGCAATTAGTTAGTTTGTGAGGTTGTGTGAGCTAGCATTGTCTTGTGTTGATCTAGTGTGGGTTCAAGATTATGGAATTATTCCACTTTTATCTGGTACATCACCTAGTTAACTTTATTAGGATCCCTTCCCCCTTTTTAACCATGTTTTTAGTAATAACATCAGTAAAGGTGATCCATCAAGAGGAAGTTATCTTTCTCTGAAGGTTCAACCCTATTATAGGATACCCATAGCTTGGGGTTGTTCCCATATTATGTCTAGGAGTGGGAGAGCCTAAATAACTCCTCCATAATGGTGAAATCTCATGTCACAATAGATCCTAAACTTGATCATGCAAGTTATAACAATGAATACCTTCTTTTTATTTAATCATATTGGTGGGATCAATGGGATATAATGTAGTATGTGATAGATTAGATAATGTAACTCGAATATTAAACTTAAACTTATAATTATTCATTTTATAATTAGTTATAATTTTTTATTTGGAAGACCATAAACCTAATAAATATATATATTTATATGTGGAAATTTAGGAGTAAAACTTTATGCTTAGTAATATGATCTAGAAATATATCTCAACTATATGTTTGATGAATATATAGTCATAAATAAGTGAGTGAGAAAGAGTATAATCATATTTAAAATTGAGTTTATTAAGACTTTTCTTCTTTAAGGTATTTTTAGATAATTTATAGATGACCGATTGCCTATATAATGACCATAGATAATGAGAAGCACATGGGTAATGGACAATAAAAAGTGGGAGAGATATGCCAAGATGGCCATTCAAAATAAACCTTTTACTTAGCCAAAGGAATTATATGAGATTTTGTGTATAGATAACATGATTATCTTTTATAGTAAATATGAGTATAATGAAATAATAATTCATTGATTTAAATGTATATATTTGTAAGGTTAGGATATTTTAAATTGCTAAGTTGAAATGGATAATAGGGGTAAACTTAAATATATTATAGGATAATTCTCTAAATTTTATAATATCTAGGATGGATCATGATATATGGAATAAATTATCTTATGGAGTAATTATAAAAAATATAGACTATTTTGACAAATGGATTAATTATACATTAGATCATGTCGAGAAATAAACTCTACTGAGAAGTATAATGGATTGCATGGGGTTTTATATTGGATGTAGATTAGTATCAACTATATATATTGGTACAAAATAGATTCATGTTAATAATATAGGTATAAAATAGCTTGGTTCTTGTTCTAATCTAATGAACATGTCTACTATGGAATCAAGTGTATTGATAAATATATGATTTCATATTGACGTTAAGTAATTGGAATCAAATGGATTATTGGTCTATTATTGTTTATATCATTTATTCCATGGAATTATACTATTATTCTTTGAATATTTATATATAGAATATATTAGGATAATAATAGATATGTATACAAGTATACCAATGGATAACTCATTTACATACCCCCTGATATCATGTATGTTGTGATTCAGTGGTAGAGATTTCTATGAGTGAAAATGACTCAGATTATTAAATCTAAAATATATAATGAAAACTTTGGCCAAATTAATGCTATCATTGAGTGATTGTCATTTTAATGTATTTCTAGTTTACATGCGTTTGTTGATATCATTTAGATAGAGAAATAGATTCCACAATCTATTTGATTGTTGCATGAAATAGTGTTAGTACATAAATAAGTTTTGATTATTTTTTGATATTTGCATTATTATTATCTACTCCTATATAAAAGGTAGGGCCACTCCCAGTAAGAAGGTAAGTAAGAGACCTTTGGTCTATGATTGAAGGTAAAACACTCAAATTATTCTCTCCTATCAGTTGATTTAACCAAATAGGATTATACTTAGGATGTGTCATGGACCACAGAGTTATTTAGTATCTCATTTTTACTAATTTACTTCCTATTATGTATATTATATGTTTTACCACATTTTAACTTATTTATGGATAGATATTTAGCATATAATTGGCCTTGTATTTGTATATTATTCCAAACATGTAAACATCAGTGGTTTTAAGCACATTTATGATTGATTTATTATTTATATTAATATTAGTTGTACTAGATTCATTATATTTTACTTGATTGATAATTATTCAACTTACAAACTAAATCATTGCTTGAATACTATTGAGGTCAACATACCCCCATTTCTAAAAATAGGGATAATTGTTTTAAATTTTGCTAATTTGTGTTATAAATTAAACATCCACATGACCAAAATGCATTATTGGAATATAATGCTTCTCATCATGTTTAAGTTGAATTATTAGATCATAATCTTTATTTGTATTTATCTAGTGTGCTAATGTTTGAATCTCTATGTTTCAAGTTGTAGGATTAGTGGAGTCCAGCTAGAATAGATAATGTCTAATCTTCATGATTAAATTTGATCTTTTACTAGCCTTTGGTCTGTTAAAAAAAGTTTAATCTATGTTTGTTAATATTAAAACCTTCATTATGATTATGCTAGCTCAAGGTTTTTTTAATCAAATTCAAATTTAAGTAGGAACAATTTACACAAGAAGAACTTTATTATATTATAAACTTAGTTTAAAACTTTAGCCTAGGTCCTAATCATATTTATTAATACAACTCAAAAGTTAGTCTAAAATATTTATGCTAGGTCATTTATATATTATGGTTTATGAGGAATAATTAATGAGGGGACTCTTTTATTATATTTTGGACATAGCTTAAAATTTATACTATAGTTTTAATCATGTTTATTGACATGACAAAAACCTTAGTCTAAATTATTTATGCTAAGTCCTTTACATCTCCAAACATTTATGTCTTTAATTTTATGCTCATAGAAATGGACAAACCCAAAGATGATAGGTGGAAATATTTCATGACTTTAAAAGGAGATCAATGATCCATTTTTCAAGTTAAAAGGTCAATAAGTCAAGGAAAGGATTTGATGGTACACATTTACTTACTCAGAGATGATATAACAATGTGAGATCAAAGTTGAAATGTCAAAGGTTCTAAGATCTCTATGAGAGTGATAGGTGCCACCATCTCAAGAGAGACTCAAATATCTAATGGAAAGGAAAGGGTTGAAATGTCAAAAGGATCTAAGAGAACTATGAGAGTGAAAAGTGTCACCATTTTGATAGACTGGCTGAAGATCCAATAGAAAGCATAAAATTCAAGAGCCTTAAGACAAGCAAGGACTCACTACGTGGCATGATCTTGAATCTCAATGGTAAGATACTATGAATCATGTTTTCTTAGGTGGAAAAGATCCAATGGACAACATCAAATTAGACAAAGATGATCTAATGGCATAAAGCGAGGGTTGACAATTCAAAGGATCTCAAAGCAAGTTAGAGGATTCTACATGGTGTGATAGTAAAAAAATGATGAAAAGAGTGTAAATCTCATGAGATGATACCATGTGGCATAATTTTTTGAGCTTAGATATGAAGATCAATCGCACTCAAAAATAGATCAATGGTGCAAACTTGATCTAGCCTAAGATAGCACAAGGTAAGGACACGTGCCCAAAGGCAATACTGATCACATTTTTTAATCAAATGGATAACTAAGCATATGCATTACCATATTTACATGACACATTGGATTCCCAAACTAGTGAAGATAAAAAATGTGAACATATGTGTCTTAGACTTAATCTGGCTAAAGAATATGAAAATAAAGATCTGATAATAGAACAAGAGAAGGCTACATTTATAGTGGCATCACAAAGGTCAATTAAGTTGACATGGTATATTATTTTGAATTAAATACCTTTTAAATAAATTTAAAGGAATATTATATTTTGTAAAGGCATGGTCAACATGTAATGCATAGTTCTGTTATGTTAGTCATAGTTAACTAGGATAATGAGTTCTATTAGAATTAGTATAGGGATACTTATCTATGACACTTTTCTAGTTGCATGTTGATAGGGAATGACTGGCATACTCATGAATTATCTATATAAATATGTATTATCCATTATAAAAGGGAGGGATTTCTTAGAGCCAAAATTAATTTGTAAACTTGGAGAAAGTAGTAGAAGCAAAGAATTATGCAAATTTTATCCAATATTTGTCTATGCATTTTGCCATCATGGCTGATTCCTTAGTTATTTAGTTTGATATTCAGATTTGAATTATTTTTATGGATCCTAGATGTGCAAATGCCAATGTAGAGTTTTCAATTTATGATTATGCTAGGTTGATTTAAAGATCTTAGTTTCATTTCATTCTCTTTTGCTTTTCTTGAAGATGTGTAGAAGCTATTTTCCTATGGAAGTAAACCTTTAAAGTAAATATGGTTTATTTTTTTCATTACCTTTCCTTAGACATTTGCCTAATATATAATAAATTTTTTATCTATGTAATTTCATGTTATATATTGGTTTAATGGATGTCTTGATGAAATTTAAGTTGTGTCATAATTTCTGATTTGAAGATTAGAAACACCTTCTTTCTACCCTGCCCTTCCTTTTACTCCTTTTTTTATCATATCACTTTATTTTAGCTTATCACTATAAATATCCATGTTAGCTTAGGGTTTAGACTTTAGTTTTTGGACATCATTCATTAATTTTAATTCAGATCACTTTCATCTTCATAAAGGTTTAGGACCACAGTTACTCCTAATAACCATTTACATATTCATTTTATGAATCAAACATTTAGCTTGGCTACTACTCTACCATAGATCTCAAGAAGATCACAACCAAAAACTCATGCAATAGATTATTTGAATCTTGAAATGATAAGTGTTTCTTAAAAACTATATGAATATGTTGATACATTTAGGTGCATCAATAAATACTAAACTGATTTGATTTAACCAGTGGGCTAATGTTATTTCATAATTTATTTATTTTGATTTAGGTGTAAATAATCTTAATAGTAATTACACATCAAAAAATATTATGTAAAAAAGTACTAAATAGATAGGTGTAAATAATCTTAATAATAATTACATGTGAAAAAAATTGTGTAACTATCAGTTAGCCTAGTGGGGTCTAACATTGTGGTATCATAGCTAAAGGTTTAGATATTGGACATAATGAGTCCACAAATGTAAATTTTAATTTCCTAATTTTAGAAAGGATAATGTTGAGAGGTAGATAAGTTGGTGAGAGATCTTCTATAAGTAATCAAAAATGCATCAATTCTATAAATCAATCATAGCTCGGAGAAGATAGACCCTACTTACAATTCTAATTAGGGATACATTAGATAATAAAGATAATGACCAATATGGATTTGCTAGACTAAATTAAGGGATATCTTACCATAATAATATTACTAAGGAGGGTTTCAAAGCCTCTAGTCAAGAAAAACTATGCAATAACCATAAATAAGTCCTATGTTTTCATATTTACTATACTAATAACAAGTAAAATAAATAAATATAATCTAGTGCTCACCAAAGCTTGTAGCACAAAGTGGGGGTAATAGAAAACAAAATTAAACATGTATATGAGAAATATACTCACATCAATTTATATAGAATCCTAATGTATGGAAGATAAGTGTAAATGCATATCTATCTACTTTTAAAAATAAGCAACAAAGTTAGAAATACTTACCTTTGAAAATGAACCCACCAAGCCTCAATCTCTCCCTTGGCCAAGGTTCTTCATGAGAGGTTGTTTTGGTATGTAAAGATGACAAGGATAAATCATCTTTAGCTACATAACCTATAAATGCATCCAAAATATGTATCTATAAGACAAGATCCATATCTCCAAAGAGAGTATGAAACCTTAAGCTTGTTCCTCAAGTAAAATAGTGGATAATCAGATGCATAATAGCTCTTACTTCTTCTTCTCTTCTCTAAATAATAGAGAAATTATTATGTATATATAGGTAAATTTAACCCTAAAACCTTTTGAAAGTTTTGGCTAACAGGGTTGACCTAGTCGACCTAATATCTTTATTGACAAAAACTCACTAGTTCACAAACTAAGTTAGCCAAGATTTGACCTAAATCTTAAATAACTTTTACCAATAAGAGTACCAGGTCAAAACATATAACATAGTCATGTAAAATGATAAAAGAGGTTTTAGGTTAGGAAAAGGCGTACTGAAGGTGGTAAAATACTAGAGTGTGCAAAGGAGAAGAAAAAGCTTAGGGGAATGGTTTTAAGGAGATAAGTGTGTAGATAAAAAGTGGTAAAAGGGATAATAATCTTGGGAAGCACCAATGGTCTTCCCACCCCTTTGATAGACCCATTAAGGAATGCACACAAATAGATTGAGACTAGATAGGTTCTTACAAGATAAAAAGCATCAGTAATTGATAAAAGTTTGAAAATAGTATGTGTATACATATGCCCCACTCAAATCTTATCACGTGTCACATAAGTACAATAGGGGATAATGCTTCAATAATGATGACACATAATGTTGGTGTTAAATAAAGTGAAGTAAGGAGTAAATAAGATAAATGAAAGGAAAAAATTAAAAAAAAAACATACCTTTACTTACCTTAATGCTATATATAAAGGAGATAAGAGAGATGTGAAGGCATCCAATATGAGGAACATTAGGTGAACCTATAGATATTAGTGAAAAAGAGTGAAAAATAATTTTGTTTGTAACCTATGGATTTAATAGCTATAAATATTCTCTATAACATCAAGATCAAGTAGTATGGGCCATGTCACACATGTCAGTGCTACATACAATCACATGAAGATAGATTTTTTGGTAACATTATGCACATATTATGATGGTTTGGCTGAGTTAGGAAACTATGGTGCTAGGGTTAGCATGATTGTGGATCATGGGCCACTTTACCTAGTGGGTAGAGCCATAGATGGTGGCATGTTTGATAGGGTAGTTTGGACTCCCTCACATAATGGTTCCTATAGCGGTGCCAACTTAGCTTGTGAGAGAGTAGATAGGGAGTGGAGGAGGAGGAACACCAATCAAGAGACTAGAGATCAAACTATGGCATGTGAGACCATATAGTGGTCAAGCATGATAGTTGTAATCTAGAGAGGGCATGGATATGAATGCCTAGGTGTCAAAGGTGCCATATCTAGTACCAAATTAGGAATAATGGAGACCATATCAATCACATTAGTGATGGAGATACTAGTAGCAAGATAAAGCATAGAGGGTAGTCATCCAGGATGACTCATTAGTCAACCTAGGGTAGAGCTAATTTATAGATGCGCCATTGAGGAGAGGATTGATACATGAATGGGTGGTGACTCCAATATTTTATTTGATTATGAGACATCCTATGAATGAGGTACTTGATGGATGAGCATATGGAAATATGGTGATTGGTGAAACTAAGATAGGTAATGAATGGTTGTAATTTTTAGTCTTTCATAGAGAATACTATTTGTATGTGATTGATAAATAGATTGTAGATCTCTCTCTCTCTCTCTCTCTCTCTCTCTCTCTCTCTCTCTCTCTCTCTCTCTCTCTCTCTCTCTCTCTCTCTCTCTCTCTCTCTATGTGTGTGTGTGTGTGTGTGTGTGTGTGTGTGTGTGTGTGTGTGTGTGTGTGTGTGTGTGTGTGTGTGTGTGTGTTTGTGATCTAATATCTACTTGGTTTGAATTTTTTAGATCTTATAGACAAGGAGGAGATCAAATGGTTATCTCTAGTGATGGGAGCATTCCATGATATTTTGAGTGGGGTGTTGGTTCCATACAACCCTACCACACTGGATGATCTTATGGTACCAACTACCCTAGCTTAGGTGAGTTTAGACTAGCAAGGGTGGCCATGAGGTAGACACATGAATGTAGAGATGGACTAAAACCACCAAAATAGGTGGGATTAGAAGAGGCATAGGCATGACATAAATTAGCTTAGGAGAGAGCTACGCATTTAGATACCACTATTTATCTAGGACAAGTACATGCCCAAGTGTCCAAGCTATAAGGATCGGTAGCAGGCTTGAGATCTCAGACATCCTCATTATAGCATACTATTTAGAGGGGAATATCTGAGGCACCTATGGGCAACATGGATTGGCCATGAGATAGGCATGATAGATCCCATATTAGAGCTAGAGTGATGTATTTTTCTATTTTGTATCAAAAATACATGATATATATAGAGATATTTTATTTTGACATATTATGTTTTGTATTATGGTTGTGGTTATGGATGCATGGATATATTTTTTTTAAAGAAAATGTATTTTTATTTTTTTGTATATGATATTGGAAATATATGTGTGGTGTTTGATTTTATAACATTCTATAGGACACATGCACGGTTAAAAAGAAATAGGGAAAAAGACTTGGCAAAGTATAATTAATAAAAAAATAAATGCACTCCACACTATTTCACATTGTAAAATGTGTAATAATAAAAATATGACTAAGTATAATAAATCAAAGAGTGGTAAACAAGAAGGAAAAAAATTATTTTTAAACCATGAGAAAGAGTGGCACCAAAATAAAACAAGTAAAATCACACTAAATTGCATTGGAAAGTATGAAAATAATGTAATAAAATGAAACGCACATGAAAGACTAATGGTATAAAAAAATTATGTCAATAAATCATACTAAATCATGTTAGGAAGTATAAAATAGAAACAAAATTGGAAAAAATGGTCTTAAATTAATCACACTAATTGAAGTTGGAAAGTATGAAAAACTTAAGAAAAATGGTTAGATTCTTACATGTAATCAAAAAATTAGAAGATAAAAGATGAAAGATTAATAAATTATAAAACATACTAAATCAAGATGGGAAGAATGTCAATGATGTGTAACTTAATCAATCACATCTTATCTTATATTTAATAAATAATTTTGTTATGACTAGGATATTGGAAAGTTTTGTGAGGAAGGCCATGTCCTATCCATGGTCCTACACTACAACTCATAAAGGGAACACCAATGAGGTGGAAATAATGTGAAAATATGGTAAAAGAGGATTTTTTTAATGGTAAGTTGAAAATTTGGTAATTTGTGAGGAAGGTCAGGTCCTATCCATGGTCTTACAATGTAACTCACAAATGGAATCCCTAGGGGAGTGATCAGTGAACAAAACAATATTTATCAAGGGGAAATATTAAGGTTGTAAAGAGTGAAAAATTTAATGTAATAATCATAACATATGTATCTTGTGAGAAGACCTTAGGATATATGAGGCACATTAAGGACATGAGAAAACACTAAGTGACTAGTGACCATCAATATACAGAGGATACCTATTCTCTATAGACTCAAAGATGTGTAGGCAAATAAGTGTGCTACTAATATAAACTCATGTTGAAAATATTTCAAAATAAAATTAAGATGAACCTACCTTCCCATAATATATTCCCCAATCATCAGGATACCTTACAAAGTTGTTAGTCTACTACCAAGATTTTGTACTTGTGTGAGAAATTAGATAGCACTAAAAGATTTTTTATTCTCCTTTTCTAATATACTAGACTACCTCACTCCAATGGACCTAATCTATATTGTTAGGCCAACTATGGATTTTGATATTCTATTAGAAAAAATATATGTACTTAGAATCATGTCTTTTAGTGTGATTTGACTTTTGAGAATTTTGAATGTTGCCTTTGAGATCATTGCCTTTTGTTAAATGATTTAGCTTTTGCATAGTTTTATGGATTTTAAGATTCCTCATCCATATAGACTTGGAATGAACAACCATGAGAGATAGATTGATACACATGAAAGATCTTGAGGTATTGGCTAAAGGAAGTTAAGTATTTAAAGATAATACTAACTAGAAAATTTAGGCTTAACTATGAAATAGTATGTTATCTTAATTCTCAACCATGTATATGCTTAGTTTGAAAAAGGGAATGAAGAGAAAGAAGGGATATCCAAAGTGGACCGATAAAGGGGGATTGTAATGTTATGAATTATTTTCTAACTAATCACATGGTAAGGAAATAATGACTAAATGGAGCAAGGTTTGTAGAACAAAGTCATAATAACAATTATTCATGTTTATAGAGATAAGATATCAAACAATCATGAAGAAGAAGAAGGGAGTCATAAGAAAATAAAATTGAGAAGAAGGAGAATGTAATTTATGAAAAATAAATCCATAAAAGAACATAATGACATCATAAGCAATATAAAGTGTGAAACCAAAGTCACCATGTAAGATAGATAAGAATTTGACACAATGTCAAATGATATAAATAGATAAATGTGAAAGTTTTTGAAAACATCCAATCCAAATGAAAATTTAATAACACCATGTATGTGTTTATAAGTACTGATATATTTGCCCACACATATTATCATAGCATATGATATGTCTCTATGAATTTTAATGTGAACTATAAGTAGTGTCTCATAGATCTTCATTTATCGTTGAGAAAATACTTCATGTCAAATATACTCAATAAAAAATTTAGGAATACTTGAAGGATCATGCTATGAGGGATATCATGTAGGGCATGATCAAGTTAATTCATGGGAGTGTTTTTGACATGAGATGAAGGGGTCATTAGTGGGGAAGGCACCACAGGTGAGGGACTCATGGGTGGATAAGGATCCACATGTGAGGGAAGGTCCACATGTGAGGGATTCATGGGTAGAGGAATAGTAGGTGGATAAGGGACCATAGGAAGAGATAGAACCACAAGAGGTGGATCCTTTCTGTAAAAATGGGGAGCCTTATTTCAAGAGAAACCTATGGGACGAAGGGTAGAAAGTGAAATAATGGTTAGGAGGTGATCCTTAATATTTTCTTGAAGGATGTGGAAATGATTAGTGTGATGTTTACCACATTGGTGCTAGAGAAAATATACCTCCCCATTAGAAAGATACTTAGGTAACACTTTTGGGGGATGTATAGCCTTGTCTGAGGGATAAAGAATGGTAGGATGTAAGGTGTCAATATATTACCATAGCTTATGATAATGTATGGATGAATGGTTATCTATGTTATGGAAGCAATAGATATGCTTATGGATAGACTTAGTTGGTGTAGTCACAAGAGGAAGGGAAACAAAAGTTGAGGAACCTTGGTATAGGGAATAGTCTCTAGTCCAATGACTATTAACTTGATGAATGTCACAATATGGTTGATTGGCCCATTTGGTAGGAAAAGGAGTGAGTTGTAGTAAAGGGAGAAAACCATCACCAAGAGAAGGTGGGGTTAGTGGAGATACTAAATAAGGCTCCTTAAGGAGTGATAGGATACAAAATAGGTAGAGACTAAGCTATAGAGGGAGAGGGAATGGGATCTAAACTGGACTCTATTAAGGGAGGAGTGGGGTCTACATAAGGTTGAAGGATAGTCATAATCATCTTAGGGATAAGTTGACTAGAGGGGTTATGGTATCTATCAAAGTGATAGGGACCAAACAGAACATGATCCATAAGCATACTCCTATGATGTCCTTAAAAAACTAGAGGTGTGTGCACCATATCTACCCTATGATAGAGAGGAAAAATAATAAAAATTGGAAAAATATAAGATGGAATACTAGAAGATAAACTGAAAGAATGAAGTAATGAGGAATGATAATGAATAATTTCAACATCTTGGGACTGAACAAGACCTCGCAAGAATGGATCATCTAAGGTATAAACATCATTATAATCAAGGGTATGAAGATTAATGGCATAGGTAGGGATGACCTTATCATCTAATAGTGATGTGGTGTGATGAATGGAATGTCAAGTATTAGTTAAGACAATGGGGATATCATCACAAGGTGGTTCATGAGAATGAGGTTGTAAAGAAGTGGGAAGATGAGAGATGAGATGAGGTGAGAGATCCAAATTTTTAATCTTGATATGGATCTCATCAAGCTCATCATCATAAAAATATATAAGGTTAGGGGTTATATTCCCAATGATTTTAGGGTGACCATTGTAACCTCAGGTGGAATTGAGAAAAAATTTAAATCATTGAGATTCATGAAATGGAATTCTTGGCAAAGGTTCAAGAGTAGGAATCTTGAATATGCCATGGTATTGTAATTATTCAAAATTCCAAGGTTTAGTGTAACCTTAAATCCTCTATATGGCTCCATTGTAAGGAAATTTGACACATTGGCAAGTAGAAGATGTAATTTATCTCATGCAATGAGTCTATAGCCTATCAAAAAAAATGTTATAAGATAGAGGAAATTTGAATATCATCACCTTCAAATGAATGATGATAGGTGGGATGGTAATGGGGATACACACACAACCTAAAGGATGAATTTACTTTCGGTTATAGCTTTGACATGTGCAGTGTGTGGATTTAAGATTACATTTAGAATTTCTAAGGGTTTTGATAAAATTGAGAGAGGTAACACAAGTGTCAGAACCCTCATCAATCAAGGCACACTTGACTTGGATATCACTAATTTAGACACTGATAAAGATAGTAGGATCATCCACAAAAAGCAAAATCTCATTGAGGATCATAGAAGTAAAAGGAAATTTAAGAAAAAGAAAAGTGTCTATTGTCACATCAACATGTATGGAAATCTCTTAACACTATTGTAAAATGTTATATTTTGATCCAGATAATGTGGCTTCATGTCTTGCTAGGGGAGGATGAGGGATGTTTATTTTGAATAAAAGATACATAATATAGTTATGATGACATGAAGATTTTAACATAAGCTTGAGAAATGGGATTTGAGATGGGATATTAGTAAGTTTTATGATAGGATCCCATTCATCCTAACCCACAATAAAAATGTTGGAAAGAGGTGCATAGTGTTGAAATAGGTCCTCAGAAGGAGGACCCAAAGTACATGTGAATTTATGATGATAAGAGGCATAAGTTTTAATTATAGGATAAGTTTGTTAACTAGCTTGAAAGGATCAGGTAGTTGATGTAGGTATGGTTTAAGAAGAAGTGTTGATAGAAGTTTGAGTATCATTGGTGATAGATAAAGAGGCTAGAGGGATGGTAGAAATGGTATGATAATTTTTATCCAAAGGAGATGTTGTAATTGGATCATCAAAAGATATAATATCTTATTTCCCCAACTTAGTTAAGTGAGTTGGAGAAGAATCTTGGATAACATAAAATATGTGAGATAATTGAGGTGTGTGGATGGGTTGAGGATCAATGAAAGAAACTACCCTTCACATATTAGTCATATTGACCATATTCTCTTTAGGATTTGGGTCAATAATATTTTCAACATTATTGGTATAAGGGGTAGGCTTGTCTTAGTTATCTTGGTGATTTGGAAGAGGATATTTATAGATGACCAAATGAGCATTAGCTTGGTTCAAAGCTTGAGATTTAGTTTGTGTTTAATGGGATTTGAAGGCATTATCATAGTCTTTTTGGCATTGTAAAATGACAAAATCATGGTCAAAATTAGGACTAAGAAAGAAATCCATAGCCAAATTATGAAGTTGCCTACATGTCTCATGAGAATGATCCCAACTTATGTGAGACCAACAAAATTTACTGGGATCATACCAAGATTTCATAGGATGAGTGCGATCAAGTTTTCATGGGATAGTCCTTGGTATAAATTTTGGTAATTCCACTAAGGATAAAGGTTTATGAACATTGATGTTCTCAACTGAAGATAAATGAAGATTAGTGATGTGGTTGAGAGGGGAAGCTTATTCCAAAGTTTGGTTGGGAATAACAACTTGAATAGTATGAAAGGTATCATAAGATTCGGTGACACCATAATATATAGCATGATGATTCTTATTTTTTATTAACATAAAATTACCCATAGAAGGTTGGGATGGCTTGAATTGATGCATAAGGAAATCTTGATGCTTAGCTTGATCAATAGCCTCTTTAAAAGTACATGGAGAGAGAGTCCAGACATGATATTATAACTTGGGAAAAAGAACATTGGTAAACAAATGAAAAAGGCTATCATCTACCATATTATGCTCACATTTATTATACAAGGTCTTCAATCATTTCATAAAATCTTTTGCATTATTTATCTCAAGTTGCTTACAATTGATAAAATGGGACAAGGTATTTTCACGGAGGTCATTAGTTTGGAATTATTGGACTAGAGCATTAACTAAATATTCCAAACTAGTGATGGAATGAGATTTGAGTTGGTTATACCAATCTAAAACATCACCCATGAGACTTTTTTCTAATATCTTGGTATCAAAAAAGGTATTTAACTTGACACAATCTTTGTATAATTTCCAAATGTTTTTAAATGAAGAATAGGATCAATTCACCCATTGTAAGAAATGGTATGGGCGATACCTCCTATATTGATATTATCAATTTTAGAGGAAAGAGGTTCATTTTGAAAATAATTTATTATTTTATTAACAAGAGGAGGTTGAGGAATAAGATTACCATGGGAATCCCAAAGAGGAGGTGTGGGAACATTTTGATCATGCATGCCCCATGGCATCTATTGAGGATCAATTTGAAGATGGATAAGGTGATTTTGCATTTGCATCATTTGATTTACATTGTTAGCTTGAAAATAATTCATTTGTTTAAGAGTTTGTAATAGGATTTGATGGGTTTGAGTTGCATAATTGACATCGTATGAAGTATTAGAATTGGTAGTAGTGGCTTGGGTACCACTATGGGTGTTAGTAGGAGCTTGAGAAGAACTATTAGTAAGTGACACATTAGTGGAATAATTTTCTTGTGTGACAAAATATGGACTAGTATAGGGATGATAATAAGTAGTACTATATGCATGATTACCATGGGTAGAAAATAATGCATGAGTGGAAGAATTGAGAAGAGTGGGTATTAGAAGAGGCCAAATAGATGTGGAACTTGCCATGTTAGTAGAGATACTAAGTATGGAGGTAGAGAAAATCAAAGAGGAAGAAGCCATGATATGAGAAGGGGTAAAAATAGAGGGAAGAGGATGAGAAGAAAAGAAGATAATATCCCCAAATCCATGTGAGAATGTGGGAGAAGGTGAATTGGGCTCCTCCAATTGACCACTTATCATGAGATGGTAAATATTAGAAGGGTCATTTCCTTGATGTTGAGAAAATTCATTGATGAAGAAGATCATTTCAGGTGTATACTCTAATTTGGGTTTATCTTCAAGTGAGAAGAGAGGATTACGAAGTGAAAAATAATGAGGAGGGGTCTCATAGTTTTAGTGCAAGTGGTTATATACACATTACTTTAGTCTAGGATAAGAGCCACAAGCTACTTATGGGAGAACCTATTAGGTTTATTAAGACTCATCATTTATATTGAATTCAAATCAATGGTGTCTTTAATTAGGAAGTTCATGATGAAGGTGAGAGATTAGGAAAGGAAAATTTGATGAAAAACAAGAAGATTTAAAAGGTAGATAAGAGTATAGAGTCAACTCAATTGACCTAGTACTAAAAATAGGGTATGAAAAACTAAGCCAACAAGGATATAGAGTCAACCAAGTCAACTTGGTATTGTAACCTAAGATAAAGGGTAAACTAATAAGGATACAAATTTGACTTGGTTGACATAGTAATATAACTTGAGATCTAGAAAGGAGTACTGGGTTGGTCAGGTTGACTCAATATTGTAGTCAAGGAAAAAAGGCAGTCTATAAGAGACTATGTCAAATAGAATGATAATGTATTGGAAATAGGGACAATTTTTGCAATGTAATTTAAATCGAGAAATGAAAGTAAACACAAAAAATTGGATCAATGAGACTGATCCAATTGGTACACAACACAAAACCTTACACCAATGATGTCCAATGTAAGTTTTTACAATACAACATATAATAAGTAGAGAGAAAGTAGTCAAATGAAAATCAAATGATAAATAAGTGGTCATCTTGAGTGTTTTTATATTATTATAAAATGTTATTTTAAGTGTGATAGGGAAGTTGGCTAAAAGTTAGGAAATAGAAAATAATCTATGGATGGTTTCAAGATGTTTAGGTTGAAAGGGATCTATGTTATTAATAGTACTAGCTTGGTATTGGGGCCTACCCCCTCACTTCACAATCCTACAGTGATAAGGGTATCAGGTGCTATGTCAATATATACCATTATCCATGTGTTTATACTTGGCCAAAAAACCAAGTTAGCTTCCCCCTTGGTGATGAAATCCAAGTAGGTAGGCATTGGGAAGACAAATGTTTAAATGCATCTTGAAATTATGTGATTTGGTAGTGTGTGAAAAAAAGAGAAAAGTAGTGAAACTAAATGGTATATTGAAAACCCACTTAATTAGACTATGTAAGATATTCTAAGTGTCCAAATAACTAAAAGTGAAAGTATGAATTAATTACTAGCATATAGTTATTAATTCTCAATTTAAGCATAGTACATAGTCAGTTTAGATAAAATTGTATGCAAACATTACAAAACATAGTCGATAGGGTCTCTACTATATTATATAAGTATAAGTCCTTAAGAACTAAGTTGACCAAGTTGACCCAGTATTTTAGATAAAATACAAACTATAGAACTAGGTCAACTTAGTTTGTTGTTGGATTATAGTTTTGAAGATTGTAAACTTTATAAAATAGAACTGGAAGGAAGAACTAAATTGAAGGAAAGAGAATGAAATAAATGAACCTTGGCGTGTTTGAAGATGCTGAGGACTATGAAATTTATATTGAAGTACCTTAAATACTACTTTCAAGTTATACCAACTATGTCAACTAGGTCAACTTAGTTCTATAATTCCTTATTTTTTGAAGCCTTTTAAGATGATTGAGTCAACCTAATCGACCTAGTTTGTTATTTGTAAATTGATTATGATACTAAGTCAACATGTTCAACTTAGTTTGATGTTCTAGATCTGAATAAGAGACTAAGTTGACCTAGTCAACATAGTCTATCATCTAGAATTGAATAAGAGTATTATTTTGACCTATTTTATCAAGTAACCTATATCTGATATAGCCCTTTATAGAAATAACATAGTCATTTTGATGTGATTATGTGTTAAACTTGTGCAAAAAAGTTAAAAACTATACCAGCCTAGTCGACCCAGTATCACAAATATAGAAAAATAATAAAATGATAGAAATGAAAGTGTGAAATAAAACCTACAAGGGTTAGATTCACATAGATTTTACTATAATGTATGTAATCATAAATGCATTAGATCCATATATCAATCCTAGCTCAGAGAAGATAGATCCTACTTACACTTTTGATTGGGGATACATTAGATAATTGAGAACATGACCAATATGGATCTTCTAGACTAAATTAGGGTATGTTTTAACATAATAATATTACTAGGGAGGGTTTTAAAGCCTCTAATCAAGAAAAACTATGCAATAAGCCTAACTAAGTCATATGTTTTCATATTCACTATACTAATAAGTAAATAAAATAAATCTAATCTAGTGCTCATCAAAGCTTGTGGCATAAATTGGGGGTAATAAACAACAAAATTAAACATTCATAAGAGACATATACTCATGTCAATGTATATGGAATCCTAATGCATGTAAGATAAGTGAAAAGGCATATCTATCTACTCTTACAAAGAAGGAACAAAGTTAGGAATACTTACCTTTGAAGATGAACCCATCAAGCCTGAATCTCACCCTTGGCCAAGGTGTTTTGTAATAACTTGTTGTGGTATGCAAGGATGATAAGGATAAATTAACTATAGCCTATATAACCTATCAATGCATCCAAAATAATTATCCATAAGATAATATTTATATCTCCAAAGAAAGTATGAAACTTTAGGCTTGCTCCTCAAGTAGAATGGTGGAAAAGTAGATGCACAATAGCTCTTACTTCTTCTCTTATCTAAATAATGGTGAAATTATTTTTTATATATAGATTTATTTAACCCTAAACACTTTCAAAAGTTTCATCTGATAGGGTAGACCCAATCAAGCTAGTATCATTATTGACAAAAACTCACTAGGTCATGGACTAGGTCGGCCAAGAGCTAACCTAGACCCTAAATAAGTTTTTCCAATAAGATTATAAGGTCAACACAGTTGGCATAGGCATGCAAAGTGTTAAAATAGGTTTAAAGTTAGGAAAAGGGGTACTGAAGGTGGTAAAAGACTAGAGAAGTATGCAAAAGATAAGAACAAGCTTAAGGGAATGGCTTTTAGGATACAAGTGTGTAGATAACAAGTGGTAAAAGGGAAAAAAAATATATGAAGCACTAATGGTCTACCCACCCCTTATTTGGTACACCTTTTAGGGCTTGTACTTAGAGAGATTGAGACTTGATGGGTTCTTGTAAGATAAAGAGCATCAATAATTGATAAAATTTTGAAAATATTATGTGTATACATATGCTTCACTCAAATCTCATCATGTGTGACATAAATGTAAAATGGGATGGTGCTTCAAGATTAAAAAATGATGACACGTAACACTAATGCTAGATAAAGTGTAATAAGGAGAAAATAAGATAAATAAAAAGACATAATTGAAAAATATATAGCTTTAATTACCTTAGTGCTATAGATAAATAAGTATATGTGAGAGATGTGAACACATCCAATGTGAAGAATATTAGGCAAACCTGTATAGATTAATGCAAAAAAGTGAAAAATCAATTTTTTGTAACCTATGAATGTAATAGCTAGAAATATTATCTAAAACATCAATATTAAGTGGCACAAGCCATGCCCCAGATGCTATCAATACATATGATCACATGAGGAGAGATTATGTGGTAGCCTTATGCACACATTGTGACACTTTGGTCGAGTTGGGAAACTATGATTCTAGGGTTAGTACGAGTATGAATCATATGCCACTACACCTAGTGGGTAGATCCATATATCGTGGCATGCTTAAAAAGATAGTTCCAATTCCCTCACCTGGTGGATCCTATAGTGGTACCTAAATTTAGGGATTGACATGCAAGAGAGTCGAAAGGGAGAGGAGGAGGAGCACCAGTCAAAATAGTTGAGATCAAAATATGGCATGTTAAACCATAGACTAGTTAGGCATGATAGTTTATAGATAGATAGGGAATGGACATGGATGTATGGATGTCTTAGGTACCATAATCAATAGAAGATTAGGAGGAATAATGACCATCTTGATTGCATCAGTGATGGAGATACCAATGGTGAGATAGAACACAAAGGGTGGTCAACCAAGATGACCCATCAGTCAGCCCAAGGTGGAGCTAGTCTATATAGGCACCACTAAGGTGAGGATCAAGATGTGTACATATAGAGGCATCCTATATATTAGGTACTCTAGGGACAAGCATATGGAGAGATGGTTATTGGTGATACTAAGATATGAAATGAATGGTTATAATTTTTAGTCTTTGATATAAAATACTAGTTGTATGTGATTGATAGATAGATTGTAGATATATAAATGTATATGTGATCTAATATATACTTGGTTTGAATTTTGTAGATCTTAAAAATGAGGAGGAGGCCAGATGAGGATCTCTGGTGATGAGATCACTCCATGATATTTTGGATGGGGTACTTACACCATATGACCCTACCATATTAGATGATCCTATGGTACCAGCTGCTCCAACTCAGGTGAGATGGTTTAGACTAGTAGGGGAGGCCATGAAGTAGCTAAAATAATGCCAAGATGGTCTATAACCACCAATAGGGGTGGGATAAGGAGATTCATAGGCATGGTAGGCCTTGGTTTAGGAGAGAGCCATATATTTGGCTACTACTATTTACCTAGGATAGATACAAGCCCAAGTGGCCAACCTACAAGGATAGGTAACAAGATTGAGATCTTGAACATCCTCATTGTAGCATACTATTCAAAAAGGACTATCTGAGGCATCTATGGATAGTGTGGCTAGGCCATAGATAGTCATGATAGAGCTTAGCCTTAGAACTAGAGTGATGTATTTTTGTATTTTGTATCAAAAACACATAACATATATAGAGATATTTTATCTTGATCGTTGGATGTTGATCTTATATTTTTTATTATGGTTGTGGATGTGGATGCATTGATATATTTCTTTTTAGTACATGTATTTTTATTTTATTGTATATGTTATAGGAAATATATGTGTGGTGTTTTTGTTTTTAGAATTATGTAGGACACATGCATGGTTAAAAAATAAATAGGAAAAAAGACTTGGAAACATATAATTAATTAAAAACAAATGTAATACACACTATTTAATATGGGAAATGTGTAATAATAAAAATATGAATAAGTATAATAAATCAAAGAGTGGTAAACAAGAGGTAAAAAAATTATTTATAAACAATGAGAAAGAGTGGCACCAAAATAAAAAAAGTAAAATCACACTAAATTGCATTAGGAAGTATGAAAATAATATAATAAAATGAAAATCACATGAAATAATAATGGTATAAAAATAAATAAATTAATTCAATCAATCATACTAAATCACATTGGGAAGTATAAAATAAATTAAATTGGAAAAATGGTCTTAAATTAATCAAACCAATTCAAGTTAGGAAGTATGAAAAACTTAAGAAAAGTGGTTGGATTCTTACATGTAATCAAAAAATAAGAAGATAAAAGAAGAAAGTTTAATGAAGTAAGCATAAAACATACTAAATCAAGATGGGAAGAATGTCAATGATGTGTAACACATAATCAATCACATCTTATCTCATATTTGGCATGTGTAATTTGGTTGTGACTTAGATATCAAAAAAAATTATGAAGAAGGCCAGGTCCTCTCCATGGTCTTACACTGAAACTCACAAAGGGAACACAAATGAGGTGGAAATAATTTGAAAATATGGTTAAAATAGATGTTTGGAATGGTAAGGTGAGAATTTGGTAATTTGTGAAGAAGTCTAGGTCCTATCCATGGTCTTATATTGTAAATCACAAATGTAATCCCTATTGGAATGATCAGTCAACAAAATAATATTTATCAAGGGGAAATATTAGGGTTATAAAGAATGAAAAAGGGAATGTAATAATCATAACTTATGCATCTTATGAGATGACCTTAAGATACTTGAGTCACACTAAAGACATGAGAAGACACTAAGTGACTAGTGACCATCAATATACAGAGAATACCTATTCACTATAGACACAAAGCTATGTAGAAAAATAAATGTGCTCCTAATATTAACTCATGTTGGAAATTTTTCACAAGAAAATTAATATGGACCTACCTTCTCATAATGTGTTCCCCATTCCTCAGGACCCCTTATAGAGTCATCAATTTATTGCAAATATTGGGTACTTGCATGAAAAAGTAGGTAGCACTAAAATAATTTTTTATTCTCCTTTTATAATCTACTAGACTACCATACCCTAATGGACCTCATCTCTATTATGAGGCTAGCTATGGAATTTGAGCTTCAATTATAAAAAATAGATGTGCTTAAAATCACATCTTTTAGTTTGATTTGACTTTTGATAATTTTGAATGTTACCTTTGAGATCATTGCCTTTTGTTAAATGATTTGAATTTTGCATAGTTTTATGGATTTTAAGATTCCTCCTACATAAAGACTTAGAATGACCAATCATGATAGATAGAGTGATACACATGAATGATATTCAAGCTTTGGTTAATGGAAGCTAAGTATCCATAGATAAGATTGAATATAACACTTAGGCTTAGCTATGAACCAAAATTTTATCTCAAGGCTCAACCATGTGCATGATTAGTTTGTGAAAGGGCATGAAGGGGAAGAAGGGAGATCCAAAGTAGACCATTAAATGGAGATTTTAGTGAGATTAATTTTTTGGTAACTAATCACATGGAAAATCAAAAATGATTAAAGGGAGTAAGGTTTGTAGAACCAAGTCCTAATAAAAATTATTCATGTTTATAGATATAAAATATCAAACAATCATGAGCAATAAAAATGGAGTAATAAGAAAATTAAATCAAGAATTAAAATTTTTTAATTTATGAAAAAAAAATCCATAAGAGAACATAATGACATCATAAGCAATATAAAGTGCAAAACCAAAGTCATCCTGAAAATGATCTAATAAATTTAGTTTTATGGAAAATGCATGCTCAATATAATATTGGAATGAGTAAAAGGTCAAGTTTTATACATGTATTATAGATGCTGAAATTAAGTTACCAAAATTTATCATATTTATTGATATTTATGCAACACCACTAGGGTCACATGATGTGATCCTAGGAGTGAATTGGATTTCTAGGCATAAATCCAAACTTGATTATTTCCTTGAAAAGGTTGAATGTTTGGATGATTTTGGAAACCAAACCTAAATAAAAGTAAGTGAGAGGGAGTTAAATCTTATGAATATTTCAATCATCTATTTAAAGAAGTATTAGTGTCAGGGATGTCAAGCATTCCTAGTCAAAATGGATGAAGTTGCAGAATCTAGGGAATGTTCTTAGAGGATTATCCCTTTCCACAAGAATTCTAGGATGTTTTTATAGATGAATTTCTAGGGATGCCTCATAAAATGGAATTTTATTTCACTATTGATATAATTATAAGGTTAAAAACACATTCTAAGGTATACTACATGATGAAAACAACATAGGTACTAGAGTTAAAGGCATAACTTCTGAGGATGTTGGCCAAAGGCTTGATTCATCTAATTGTTTCATCATGGCATGAACCTATAATGTTTGTCAAAAATAAGGACTAAACTCTTTTATTTTTAATTGACTATATCATGGTTAAAAAATCAATGATAAATAATAGGTATCCATTGCCTTACATTGATGAGCTTTTTGATCAAATGCATGATGCAATAGTCTTTTCAAATATTGATCTTCATGTGAGATATCATAAGTTGAGGATTCCAGAGGAAGATATTCTAAAAATATATTTTATAATTTGTTATGGGCATTAAAATTTCACATTACTTTCTTTCATGTTAATGAATGCACCAAAAACATTCATAAATCTCATGAACAATGTGTTCAAGGATTATCTTGCTTAGTTTCTATCAGTATTTTTGGATGACATCCTCATCTATTATAAGAGTGGGGAAGAACATATTGAGCACTTAAAATTAGTTTATAAATGGTCGCATAAGCAAAAACTTTATGGGAAGTTGTACAAGTATGTTTTCTTTTAAAGAAGAGAATATTACTTGGGACACATCATCTCCATAGAGGGAATTTATTTTGATCCAGTGAAAATTAAGAATATCATGGACTAGAAAATAGACAAAAATGTGCATGAGGTATGTAGTTTCATGGGTTTATCAAGGTACTATAGGAATATTATACCAAAATTTCTAAGATAGCTAACCCGATTACCTCTCTTTAGAAGAAAGAGTAGCATTTTGTATGGTTAGATAAGTGTTCATTGTGGATAAACTAAGGTACCTCATTTTATTCCTAGTAATGTAATTGATTATTCACCTATGCTTGATAATAAGTTTTTGAAATAAATTTATATGTTTCATGGGTTTTCATAAAATATTATTTTAGATAGGGACCCTAAGATGACTTTTAGGTTTTGTAAAACTTTAAATATAACTTTGGTAACTCAGCTAAATTTCAATACAACTTACCATCCAAAAATAGATGGACAAACAGAGAGAATAAATCATATCTTAGGTGATCTATTAAGATTGTATTTCATGTACCAAAAATATAGATGGGAGTAATACCTACCATTGGTTGAGTTTGATTACAAAAAATCCTACCAATCAAGTAATAAAATGGCTCCTTTCAAGGCATTATATGGTAGGAGGTGTAGAACACCAATCAATTGGAACATATTAGAAGATAGAGTGGTCTTTGGACTTGATATGCTTGTTGAAATGGAAGATCAAGTGAAATTAATAAAGTAGAGATTGGTTAAATCCAATGATAGGTAAAAAAATTACATTGATCTGAAATAAACAAGGCAATTTTTTAATTAGAGAGTTTTTTTAGGTTAAACATCAAAAGAGTGAAATGAAAATTGGTAAATGTAATCATATAAAATGTTAAAATTGGTATTTTGAGTGTGGCTTGAGAGACCCCATCCATAGTTCCTTTTTTCATGCTCTTGTCACCCTCTTATAAACATTTTTTCTCATTACCCATCATCTAAAACCTTCTAGACAATCATTCCACCTTAGCCTGATAATATTCTACATGCCAATCTTGATCCCCTAGGTCTTGAGTTTATAGGATAGGAGTGCCCCATTTGGACTGTAGCACAGGGCACCAAATTTTCCCATTTTTTATGCTCTTATCCATTTGCACTTTGAGCCCTAATGGTCATTTTCATCCATTCTTTATCCTTAATTAGGTCTTCCTAGAATGAATACATTTGACCCATGATCAATTATTCCCTATAAAATCCCACTCAAAGGTCATTTACAAGGAGGTGAAAAAACTTACAAAGTAAGTGAGAATACAAATAAATCACTAAGACAAACTTCCCTATTCTCTATATACAGTCACTCAACACAACTAAAAACCTACTCAAATCCTCATACCAATCCCTAGCATCCTCAAATACTATCATTTTGGAATTTTGCATCCACATCACACTATTGCTCAAAGAACACTAGGTGGGAGAACTACATATGGATTGATCCCTCTTAGGAGTATTGGTATGTAAGTAGCATGCCCATATAAGGGGTGTAGATTGCATGTTTAGTGTATCTTACACACTAACCCCCCTCTTTCTAAAGTGAGTCAAATATCATTTTTCAAAGTATGATGGAATATTAGGGTTTGAAGACAAAATCAGATCCACATCGCGTTTTATTGACAACCAACATTCAAATTTTTATAGACATGCTCACACAAGCACAACACAACTACCCAAAAAGTTTCAAGTCTATATGATTAGTTTAGACAATAACAGTAGGAACAAAAAATAGAGTTGGACACCAAAGCATCCAATTTTTGGTGATATTTTCTTTTTCTCAAATGAAATCTAGATTCAGGTTTATGATGCCTTTCTAGTCTTGCAAAACCATATTCAACCTATGTATCATCCATCTCTATTTGTTTTCCATCTAAGTTATATTTCTTCCTATGTATTGCTATTTTTAGAAAAGTGAAAAATACAAATAGTAATACAAATTAGGACTATAATTATTGCTATATTATGTACTAATTTATTATTCTAGACCCTTAATTAAATAATAATAAAAATCCATTGTTACAAACAATTTAAATCATTTGGTAAACCCAACTTAAATCATTTGTGCACAAAACCCTTAGTGAAAATTCCTTACTAATTTTAGTAATACTTTTATTATTTTTTCATACATATATAAATCATAATTTCACATTTAATTTTCAAAATTCACCATAGTAATTTTAAAAAATCATTTTATTTCAAACCCTAGTTTAATATACTAGGTCCCTTTGCTTCTTAAGATATCACCTCAAATTTAAATCAGATTTCACATAAAATCAAAAATGGATCTCACTTATTTCAAAACATTTCTTGCAAATAATGAGTTCTTATTCAGTCCTATCATGTATATGAATGATGAAGTTTACTATATATTAATACAATGTTTTATCATATTCCTTGTATGCTTGATTAACTTTCTTAATAATCAAGAGCACATGCATGTTGTTCCTTTTATTGATCAAATTAACATATATTTATTTACACCCCTTACCTCACTTCCCTTGGAGCCTCCATCTCATGTCGATTCATGTTGCATGGTCCATTTTTCTCTTCCCTAGGTCACTACCCATCGCTAGAGAGCCCATGTGACACCCTTTGTCACTCCACCACCTTGACCTATTAATTATCTTTGGTCTCCTCTCATAGCTAATACTATCCATACATGGCTAGTAGATAATATGGTTAGAGATGTTACTCGACATGCCATCATGCGTCCTCCCCTAGTCAGGAACCTCACCACGCCTCTATTCCCTCTCATTCTAGGCCCAATCCACCTACATAGGTAGATCTACAGAAGGGATATGATATTGTCATTTACTTGAGAAATACACCAGCTAAGATTTCTATGTTAGAAATGCTTTATAAAGAAAATGTGTTCAAAGACATTCTTTATCAAGAACTCACTTAGACTTTCTATGCCCATTGATTCAGAGCCTTATTATTTTGCATCAGTGGTTAACACATTAAAAACTATAAAAGATGTTATTTCTTTTGATTGTGAGGACATTTCTTCTTAGAAATTTATTGATCAAAATTTACCATTGTTTATACAAGCTCAAGTCAAAACTAGTGCAATTAAGAGAGTTTTAGTTGATAGTGGTTTCAGACTAAATATATGTAATATTACATTTTTACAAAACATGGGCATATATATGGATTACATGTAGAAGTCATGTAAGAACATTAGAGGGTTTTATGATATACCATGATAGACATTAGGCACCATTTCTTTGGATTTCATGGTAGGGCCCAAAACCCTCTCTACATAGTTCTAGGTCATACCAGGTCCTCTTCTTTATAGCCTTTTACTTGGATGACCTTAGATACATGCTATGGGGGAAATTCCTTCCACTCTTCATTAATGTGTTAAGTTCCTCCATGAAGGATACCTATACACATGCCCAAAAGATAACCAACCATTCAGATATTATAGAATTATAGAGTTAGCTTTGACTATTTCACCAAATGGGACACCTCATTTCATAGTTTAGTCTCCACTTCATCACATTTTGATTGACCAGATACATATATATGAGGTAGGATAAACTAGCATATATTGCACTCTTCCAATTATAGTTATTTCCTCAACTTTGGATACTCAACCAATTATAGCAGCTTCAACCATTCTGGCTACTCCATAGTCATAGTTCTTACACCTACTATAATTAGCAATCACCAACAATAATTCCATTACCCCCAGTTGATTCTACAAATACATCTCTTTATATAGTCATAGTCACTTCGCTAGTTATAGATATTCTCATAACACTAACATCTTCTCCTACTATAGTTGATGACACCCCCATATCATAGTTACCCTTTGTGGTAAATTTTGAGTTACCATATGTGCACGATGTTGATATAGATTCCTAAGCTACTTCAGATGATGATACGAAACCCACACTCATAAATGACTATTTGTGTGGATTTAAATTTACACCATTTGGCCTAAGATATTACCAAGATGACTCTAGATCTCTCATCACATATCTTACATCACTTTTCACATCTCACACTACACTCTTAGGATATACTCCACATTCATGGCCATATATAGATCACTTGGTAGATATAGTTCACATGGTTACCTCTATGGATATAGAGTTAGTCATTCACATTTAGGTAGGCAACACACAACATCAACCATAAAATATATTATAGATGTTACTTGATCGTGGACAAATCACACTACCTATAGTATGACATAGATCTATTAGTAGGTTATCATGTTAGGATGGTCACCCATTTTGTCTCTTTCACAGAATCATAGGCCATGACATAGACTCATGTATAGATTTACAATAGAGATTAGATAAACTACATGTTTAGGGTACTATTTATATTATATCACCACCAAAACTAGCTTTACCACTTTCATCGAGGATGCCTCCTACCAAAACTAAATGCACCAGAGGAGAACCAACATCTTCACAACTAAATCATCCCTTAGTTTGCCTTTGATAGGATGACACCACTACGAGTGATATATCTCTGATTACATAAATATTATAGATCATACTGACACCTGAGAAGATATCCACCATGTATATAGAGCTTATGGCATACAATGATACTTTTGATGATGATCTTGAGACACTTGATGATGGATGTGATCCCTTCCTCCATCTCTATCCTCAATAGGCTTCATCCTTGAACCCTTTACCCCTTCCAACTTAGTCTTTTACATCATTGTATATGTATTGATTTACTTACATTATTTTACATAGTTTCTTTTTCTTACTTATACATAATTTCTCATCTTATATGTACATAATTTGTTTTCACTTTATTTTACATAGATTCCTTTTGATTACTTGTACATAGATTATTTTCAAAATACCAAAATTAATACAATATTTAAAAATACCCAAAATAGTATAACATGTCAAAATATAAAAACAATCAAATAACTCAAAAGAACAAAAAGTTTTCAACTATATGAATTATCCATGCTTTACATTTATAATACCATGATAGATTTACATTTTGTTGTTTTGAGTTATTTTTTGTTAATTTATATACATTACCATGATTCACTTGATCTTCTTTGAGTGTGTGTAGTGACACCTAGATCCTTGATTGATTCACTCTACCCATTTAGGGGGCATCCTACTTCTACATTTGAGACATACATCAACATATATACACACTAAGGGCATAGTATAAATGACTACACCATCCAAGTTATGTCATTCCTACACCACACACTATAGTTATAATGTTGATGTAAATTATTTACTAGCTTAAATAGATTATTCTATCACCACTCACTATTATATATCACTTGTATATTTCTTAGCATCTACCCAGTCTTTTACTACACATTTTGCATAATTTCACTTCTTACTTTGATTATTTAGATGCAATAGTATTATAGCATTTTTATTCCCTCCTTTCTTTCTTTGAGTAACTAGATGTGATTGCATTTCTCAATTCTTATCTTATTACTTTTGTGCCTTGAGACATTTTCCAATGTCCTTTATTTATACTCTTTTATGTGCTTATGGTCTTCAAGCAAATCTTTCTTATTTATAATTATATGTGAATGTGGGAATTTGAACATGCATTGTATGCTTGCTTTCTTAGTTTGAGTGACATGTACCCATGTCCCTTGTTTGCTTGGCCCCTTGGCCTCTTTTGTATGCTTCTTGCTTTGTGTGCTTGTTTTCTTATTTGATTCCTAGTTTTTGGCAATGCCATGATCCACATCATGCATTATCTTACCTTCTTGGATGCCATGATGTAAATCATGCTCTATCACTCCTTGAAAACTAACCATATTTCCAATTTTAGTTTAGTATATTGAACATGCCATTATATTGTTACATTTATCTAAGCATACCCCTGTTGATCAAACAATCTCCAATATAAACTATGTTATATATTGAGATATCTTTTGGAATATCATTTCTATATCATGTATTTTGTAGAATAACACACTTACAGGGATCTTTATTCAAAGGCCAGTCATTTCAAGGTCTTTATTCATACCCTCAAAAGAGGGGGTGGAAAACAAAGGTTTTGTCATAGAGATCAGAGCCCTTTATCAATCAAAATAAGTTCTTAGAACACTCAAAACAACAATCAAAATTCAAAACATGAAAAATAGACCAAAAAAACATTGATGAATATAGAACAATCATAAAAAATAATAAAGGACAATAACACTAGAATCAGACAACAATATCAGACACCAAATTGTCCACTTTTCAATACTCCTATCCAAACAACCAAAATTGTAATTTTTTTAGAAATAGATAGAAAGGTAAAGTAAATTATAGTTTTGTTAGCTATAGTTTAGTTTAGATTGGGTAATTTTATTATAATTTTATTTTGATTATCTAGATATAGGGGCATCATGTGTGTGACATGATGGTTCTCACTTCCAATTTTAGATTGGGCAGTTGGTACAATTTACAAATCAAAATTCATGTTACAAACACTAGTGATTGGGGGTAATATGCATGATACATTTACCTTATCTTCTTTATATTTCATTATATTATCTAGGTATTCTTAGCCATTGCATGCCTTATTCCATCTATATATGGTTAGTACTATTTTGGAGTGGCTCTCATATAAGTCTAGTTATCAATTTTAGAGTGGCTTTCATACAAGCCTAATCTCCACCTTTTAGAGTGGCTAAGATTGGCCTAGTTCTTGCTACACATTTGGATATCCAAACCACATTGTCATATTATAGATAATTCATGGGCTTTACAATCCATCTCATATGAAACACATTCATATCGATATCTATTCATAGTTCTCACATAGTGGGAAATGATGGATCCAAAGGACTAGCTAGCCTTTGTATTCTTGAGACACCTACTTAGAGGGATTGGAAACATAGACCAAATATCAATTAACACACACATGATCATATATACTCACTACATAGTGGGTGATGATGGAGCTAAAAGGCCAAACTTTGTATTCTTGAGCCACCCTTAGGGAATTGAGCACCCAGCTCCGTTCATGATATTAATCTTGGTATAACACATACCTAACATCAATTAACATCACTCAACATCACAAAATTTTTTGTATTGGTTCACCTACCTGGTGAGGTTTATTCATTCCTTTATCTTCCTTTCTCTTTTATCTAACCTTTATAAAAAACTATAGACATAACATGTCTAGTAAGAGTAATCTAATCCTTTTTTATCTTACATATTTATGTTTCATGTTGTGCTCTCTCTACGCACACTCACCATCACACATCATCATGGGCTTCACACTTATAGGTAAGTTTAGGTACATTTTCTATTTTTCCTTTATCCTAGAATTTTACTTTGTTGTATAATTAGAATAAGGGGTAAATGTAGTCATATAAAATATCCAAATTGGTAGTTTGAGTGTGGCTTGTGTGACCCCATCCATAGGTATTTTTTACATGCTCTTGTGACCCTCTTAGACACCTTTTTTCTCATTACTAGTCCTCTAAAACCTTCTATATAGACATTCTACCTCAACCAGATAGTATTTCTCATGCCAATCCTAATCCCCTAGGCCCAAAACATGTAGGACAAGAGCACCCCATTTGGACTATAGTGTCAGGAACCAAAGTGTCTCATTTTTAGTGCTCTTATCCATTTTTTATTTGAGCCTCAATGATCATTTTAATCTAGTCCTTATCCTTAATTAGGTCAACCTAACATGAATACATCTGACTCATGACTAATTATTCCCTATAAAATCTAATTCAAAGCTCATTTACTAGGAAGTGACAAAAATTTCAAAGCAAACAAGAATACAAACAAATCACTAAGATAAACATCCCTATTCTCTAGATACAATCACCAAACATAGTTGAAAACCTACTCAAATCCTCATACCAATCCCTATCCACCTCAAACACTATCAATTTGGCATTTTGCATCTGCATCACACTATTGAACAAATCACACTAGATGGGAGAAATACATATGGCTTGATCCTTCTTCAAAGTATTGGTATGTAGGAAACATACCCATAGAAGGGGTGTGGATTTCACATTTAATGCATCTTACACACTAACCCCCCCTCTTTCTCAAGTGAATTAAATATAATTTTATCAAGCATGATGGAGGATTAGGGTTTGAAGACAAAATTAGTGCCACAACAAGTTTTATTGACAATCAATGCTCAATTTTTCACAATCACATTCACATAGGCACAACACAATTACCCAAAAAGTTTCAAGTCTCTATGATCAATTTGGACAATAATAGTAGGAGTAGACAATAGTGCCAGATACCAAAGCATCCACTTTTTGGCATTCCTATCCTTTCACTGAATGAAAACTAGATTTAGCTTTATGATACCTTCCTAGCCTTGCACAACCATTTTTAACCTATGTATCAGCTATCTCAGACTATTTTCTAGTTAAGTTATATTTCTTACTATTTATTGATATTTTTAGGAAGGTGAAAAATATAAAGAGTAATAAAAATCAAGACTATAATTATTGCTATATTTTGTACTAATTTATTAATCCAGACCCTTAACTAAAATAGTTATAAAACTCTATTATTCTCAAAAATGTTAAATCAGTAAAGTTATCACCTAGATATGTGGGACCCTTTAAGGTTCTAGAAGTAGTTAATCCTATAGTGTATAGGCTTACATTTCCATCATCTCTAGTACAAATGCATAATATTTTTCATGTTTCATATCTCAAGATATATATTATTGATCCTACAAATGTTTTAGATTGGAATGCATTACAAGTTCATGATCCAGGGGTGGTCATAGTAGAACCAATCAAAATAATCAATACTTGCAATCTTAGCTTACGTAATAGATAAGTATCATAGTGCAATGTCTAGTGGTAATAATATTCTAAAGATAGTGATACATGGGAAGACCATGGAGAATTATTGTGGTTGTTTTCTCATCTATTTACATGATATTTATGTTGAACATTATTTATTTTCTGTTAAAACTTTATTTATTTTCTATTGAACATTGTTTTGTTTCAATACTATTATTTTAAATAAGTTTCATCAAGATGATGACCAATTTTAGGGAGGGAGGATATCACATCTAGTTCCCTCTATGGATTATTTAAAGTATTAATTAGGTGATTATGTGTTTACTGATTAGTATATTTATTATTTAGTCCTGAGTTGGATTAGTATATGTTGTTTGTTTATTAGATAGACTACTTAGTTCATGATCAGTATCTAGATAGATAGTTGTTGCTTATGTTTTATTACACTTATGATCATGATATTTGTAGATTATCACATTCAATAATTTAGTTATTAGTATATGTGATTATTATTATGATTCAAGCTAACTACTAGTCTATTTGATGAGGTCAATGCAGGAATGTCCCACCCTCAGAAGAAATTTATAGAGAGAGTATCATTAAAGAGGAGGTACAAATAATAATAAGGGGTATAAAGAGAAATCTCTATTAAACCCAAGCACACACAATTTTTAGTTATCTAAGTGAAAGAAATATTACATGCATATGTGTATTAATCATTTGTTGTGATATGATGTCTTTCACTTTACTATATCAAGTAGAAGCTTGTGTGTATTGATCTGATTTGGATTATTTTCCCATTTTTCTTAGTTAGTGAAATTATGCTTTCATGAATTAACATATGAAAATCATTGATTGGGATAATTTTACTTGATTGGTCTCATTTGGATATGATTTTATAATCACGATCATGTTTTTACATTATGAGAAGTTGATTGGTAGTTATTTCAATGAAGTTGTTTGACTATTTAGACTTGATTCATTGAATTAATGGTTGGTGGTAATGCATAAAATTAATTTAAAGGCAAAATAACCCCAAGGAAATTCAATTTGGCTATTGTTTTAAAGCCTTATCAATAATGAGATTTTATTTGCATATCTAAGTAAATAGTCTTATCATGAGATAACAAGGAAAAAAAATTTAATTGAAAGCTTCATGACTTTCTCTCATTATGGAATTCTATTTTTCATTTAAAAAAGGAAATAAATAACTAAAATTAACATTTTATGAATAGATATGTTATTATTTTGAGGGTTAGCCTTGAAAGAGATAATGGAGGTTATTTCAACTACCATGTCTATTAATGAAATAATGACTATAGTTTAGACTGAAGATAGTTTGAATGGAGAATTAAAGAAGGGAGTTGCATGATGGATGTAGACACTTAGTTTTAGCCACTTTTGTGCCTAAACTAGTATTTAATTCAATTTATAGCCAATGACACATTTTAATCCTAGAAATCACTTGAATTTCCTAAATTCATCTAAATAAGGGATTTAGTTTCCCAAAAACATGATGAGGCTAACTTATTTGGTGTATTATCCTATATGCACCACTAACCTAGTTCAGTTTCAACCTTAGACAAATTATGACCTAGTAATTTCACACTTTTGACCTACTAAGCTATTAATTGAAAATATTTAAAACAATTGCCAAAAGCCAAAAAACACTAAGAAATATTAATTACATTACAAATCTTAATTGACTTTCCTAAAAAAAAATCCAAATCAAATTAGTGAATTTCATTTACCAAATAAGGAATTTTTAGCCAAATATTTAGTCAAAAGGTTAAAGAAACTAATAAAGTGATTTATTATCTCCTAAATATTCCAAAAATTATGAGTCAACCTCACAAACATTTGAATCTTAGCTGTCAAGATTTCATGAGTGCTTTGACCCAACCCAGGGTTAGACTGACTCAACCTAGATTTGAAACTGAATTGTCAAGATTTCATGAGTGCTTTAACTCAACCTAGATTAATTTAGACTCAACCCAAGTTAGAATTTAACCTCCTTAGGATCAGAGTTAGTTTTTTAAGCTATAAAAACAAGTACCCACACCATATGCCAAAAAAAATTTATGTGTAAGGTTATTATGTTAGAATACCTTCTTGAATCCTTTGAAAGTAGTGTTATAATGCCCAATTTATGCCAAGATTCACACCAAAGCACAAGTGACTATTGGAGATATGCTGTCACCATGTAATAACATTGTTAGAAGACTCAAATTATCATAGGTTGAGCACAATAACCTTTATGCCAATAAGTAAGCATCAAATTTGATAAAGCAAGTAATAAATTTGTATTGTCTTTATCTCTATTTTATGATCTTTCTTATTATGTTATGTTCTCCCTAGTTATTAGGCAAGAGTGTTTACTCCTAGTGTATTATTATGCTTTATTTTTGTTATTTAGACTAACAAGTGACTAATATACATATTATTTACTCTTTGAACACCTAAGGTACATAATGGAAATCTTGGTGGGACTACGCATCCCATATGGCCAAGGAGATTTATATGATAACTTTAGTTTTTATAAAAAATATATTTATTTCTTCAAGTTTAGAGTTTTAGCTTTGAAATTTACATCTTTTTTAATAGAGTTTCATGGATCGACGATGATCGTATCAAATAATTGATGATTATATGAATCACCAATGTTATCTATAGTAATCAATGATGATCTCTGTGTCAAAATAGAGTAAGCCAAAAACATAGCAAAATTTTTTTTCTTGATTTCATTTTTTTCTTAACAATCTATTTATTGCATTTATAACCTTTTTCTTGTAGGGCCATGAGAAATTTGAGTTTGAAACTTATTTATAATGCATTTTCATTTAAAAACACTTTTTTTTGTGTAGTTTTAGGAAATGTTGATGATCTAATAAAATTTATGTTGATTTTAGGAATATAAAATGATTTTTATAATAATTGGTTATCATTTCTATGAGGTAAAAATAGAAACCCAAGAGTTTGAAATGGATTATTATTTACTCACTTGCTTTTAGGCTTCTAAGTAGGAAACCCCCCTAATATTTTGTAGGACTTAAGGTGGAGGGAGAAGCTTAAGCATTGCTATAATCTCACATACATTTTTGTTTGGTGCTTAAAATTCACTTAGTCATATTTGTGTTTTAGTTGTGTTCAAAGTTTTTACAAGTGAAAACAAGGTCAAGAGGCCAAAATTTTAATCACATTTTAGATTTGGTGCTATTAAAAGGAACATACATTTTATTTAGAGATCTTAAGAGATTTTTAACTTTATGTTTATTTTTTGTTATTATCTAAATTTCAAAGTTCATTAGACTAGTTTCTTTGTTTGTGGTAAATTAGAAAATATTGTGTGTATGCTCTCCCCCCATCCCCTTGAGGGAACTCGAGTGACCAAAATCACTTAGTTTATTTCCATTATTTGTAAATTTGTGTTAGAAAGAATGTCATGTATGATCTCTCTAAGCTCTAAGTGACTTGTGTGATTCAAAATTGACCTCTAAATTCTTTTTATTTTATTTTTTTTAGATTTGGCTTATGGGCAAGAGTTCATCTCCCAGCATTATACCAACCCCATCCCATGATGGGGTATATAAATTAGGAAAACCATTGGATGGGATAGTGGTGAGAGGTGTATCATGACCATCCCAATAAGTACTTGAGCTATATAGTAGCTAAAAATTAGAATTCACTAAGAAGTACACTGATGATTTCATTATGTAAAGGACTAGATTATTGCATAATAAGCTATGTAGTTTGGACTCAATTGATATTATTACACCCTTGTGTTAGCCATAATTGGGCATTTAGTACATTCAAGATTTATATATTTTAGTCAAAACCCCACTTGCTAAAAAATTTCTTGATAAATTATGAGTGATCCTCACTCTAAGTTCATGCCATGTACAAATTCTTGAGAGATAGCATGGGGTGTAAAAAATCTACCTACACATGTACTTGAATTTTTGGATTAATACTTAATTCCTCACAAGCATTGGTATATTGATGGAAACTCTGGTAGAATCTATGCACACCCATGTCAGTTTTAGATATAGGATGAACCATTAGTGATACTTATATTTTCTTTGATTTATATGCATGTTTTTAAACTAAAACTATTTGTTTGTATTATTACATGAAAAAAGTCCAAAACATCACATTATTCTCACACCCCTTTAGCCTAAGAGGTGTTACTATGCCCATTTTGTGTCATGCTTTTGCCTTAGAGTTTTTTTTCCAAAACCACTTGTGTTTTGTGCATTTAAAAAATATTTTTTTATGCTGCCCATTTCATCTCGAACATTTACCTTAGACTCTTGAGTCCAAAAATATTGCCATGTCATTTTTTTGAATGATCATTGTTATGTTGCCTAAATTTTTCCAAATCACTTGTTTCTTTTAAAACCAAGTTAAATTTTTTTTGTTATACCTCACTTTTTTTAAATACATAGTTATGCTACCTATTTTAGTCTAGCCTATTTGAATAAAAAAATTGAGTCTTTTCATATTAAATCTAAAAGTCAACCTTTCGAAGTACAAATCTTAAAATAGTAAAGTTTATGTCAAATCTTTGTCTAATTTGGGATTAGGTATTGTTTTTAGGCTGTGTTACTTGGGTTTATTTCCTATATGATCTAAAAGACTCATTTTACTATAACCTAGTGGTGGTTTTTTGTTTTGTACCTTGTTTGAGAACCATTTTGAGCCAAGTTGTTGCCACATGCCTTGTATGAAGTTTGTTATGTCAAATATGAATGTCCTAGTTCTATTGTTCCAATAGTCTCTTATGAATAAAATATCAAGTCTTAGAGAACCAATTATTGAGTGTCATCTGAGTCAAGTGCCTTAGTTTAATTTATTTTCTAGTTCTTGTTTGAGTTATTTATTTCTAAATCTAGCCTTTTTTTCACATTAGAATGATTATAATCATCTTTGGGTAGATCATTTTTATCATTTTATCCTAGTTCACAATTATTATACCTTTGTCTAGAGAATTTTTTCATTGATGATAACTGCCTTTGAGAAAATCAGTACCTTAGCCATTTATGAGTTTTGATCTTTTATGTTACCTTTACCACTGATTATAACTACCTTTGTGAAAATTATTATCGATTGTTATACTAGTTTCACATTTTTTTGTCTTACCTTATCTTATTTTAGTTGTTTATCCCTTTGTGCTTCTATTATAAAGCCAAAGGTCTTTTATTTTTATACCTTAGTGTATACATATAATATTTTCAAATTTTTATTGATTACTGACACTTTGTATCTTATAGGAACCTATCAAGTCTCAATCTCTGTAAGTGCATGTCTTAAAAGCTGCACAGGGAAAGGGGTGGGTATACTATCAATGATTTATAAGATTTTTGTCCCTTATTCTACTTCCCATCTACACATTTGTCTCTAAAACCATTAACCATGAGCTTATTCTTCTCAGTCCTACCTCATCTAGTCTTTTCCTTTTTCCATTCCTCCTTTTCTTTCCTTACCATCATTTTTTATTTTTAGTTGTACTGGGTTGATTGGGTCAACCTAGTATAGTTTAGGGGCATTCTTTACTTTCTTGGCTTGTTAGACTTTTGACCGACCTAGCACAAACCTAGTAAATTGTCCTTGAAAACACACTAGGTTGATTGGGTCAACCTTGTATAGTCGATGTTCCTAGAAGGATTTAGGGAAAGAACCACCTATATACACAAGGTCATTTCCCACCATTTAATAAGAGAAGAATTATTAGAAAATAATTGTGAATGAACATCTACTTATTGACCATTCTACTTGAAGAATAAAACTTAGGGTTTATACTTTATTTGGAGATATGGATCTTATCTCGTGGATAAGTTTTTTGGATGCTTAGATAGGTTGTGTAACATAGATATAATTTATCTTAGTTATCCTTAAATACCACAACAATTAATTGTGAATCACCTTGGCCAAGGGAGAGATTGAGGCTCGACAGGTTTGTCTTCAAAGGTAAGTATTCCTAACTTTATTTATCCTTTGTAAGAGTAGATAGATAATGCATTTGTATTCTTCTATCCATGTATTAGGATTTATTATACATTGATGTGAGTATATGTCTTCTAATACATGTTTAGTTTAGTTGTTTATTTTATTGATTATAACCCCCACTTTGTGCCACAAGCTTTGGTGTGCACTAGATTAGATTTTCCTTTCTTATTATTAGAATAGAATGAACATTTTAAACCTTAGGACTCTATTAGGTTTGTTATGTGATTATGTTATATTTTAGGCTTTGGAACCCTTCCTATCATGATGTGTTGTGATAAGTGATACAAGTTGTCCCTTAATCATGTCTAGTAGATCCCCATATTAGTCACGCTCTCATTTAACAAGTGTATCCCAATCAGAAGAGTAGGTGTGATCTATCTTATCCAATATAAGATTAATTCATAGACATGATGCATTTTTTATTACATATATTCTGGTAAAATTGATGTGAAATTAACCCTTACAATATTTATTTCACTTATTTTCATTCTTTTTATCATTATTTATATCATATATCTATCAATCTAGATTGAATTTGTTAACCTAGTATCTAATCTCTGTGTGTAAGTTCTTAATATTATGAAATTGGATTGACCCATTCGACCCAATATAGGTTTATATCCTTTTAGACACTCGATTCAGCCTACTAGGTTGACACAATCAACCCCTTATAGTTTTAGCAATTTTTCATTAGGTTTTTGTATAACTTGATCGATTTTATCAACCTAGTTTGTAGGTTTCTCAAACATACTTCAAGGTTACTCATCAAAAATATTCCTTCATTACATCTCTAATACACCAAGGTTCCTTTACACCTCTCTATTTCTTTATTTTCTATCTTTCATTTCATATTTTTAGTTTTCAAAACTACCTTTGCACAATCAACTAGATTGATACTGCCAACCCAGTTCTATGTTCTATGTGCTATGTAAAATAACTAGATTGACACTACTGACGCAATTAATTTTTAGAATTTGCTTCCATAGTACAAGTTCAACCATATTGACCCTATTATATATTTGGTGCATATAGTGTCAACACTATACCTTATTTCAAATTGGAATTAACCTTGTATCTATTAGTAATTATATCACACATTTATTTTCTTATTGTTTCAATACTTTGAATAGTTCACATAGTTTAATTAGGATATTTTTAACTAATCACTTATCTTCACTATTTGTATTTTATGCACACACAACCAAATCACATAACATAAACAATCACTTTAACATCTTCTCTATCCTAGGCCAACCTACTAGATTTCATCACCAAGAGGGAAGCTGATTTGATGTTTTGGTTAAGTATAAAGCATGGTTAATGGTATATTTTGACTAAGACCCTGACACCCTTATCACTATGGTGTGTGAAGTTAGGGGTTAGGACCCAATACCAAGCCTATATAATTACCATTAGACTCACTTTTAACCAAAACTGCATAAAACTATCCTTAAATTGTTATCTAGTACCTTGCTTATAAAAAACTTCTAATCACATTTAAAATCATATATTAATAATCTAATAAATAATCAGGTTGACCAATTAGTTAGCTTTAATTTTCAAGTTGTTTGATTTCTCTTTGCTCAATTATGTGAATAAAATCTTGCATTAGCCAGTGTTAGTGCAAGATTTTGCTTTGTGTATTTCAATTGGATTGGTCAGCATTAATCCAATTGATTGTCTATTTTCTTTCAGTAGTTATTGGTTTTCATTACTTGTAAAGTTAGTTTATTTCATTTTTCAATCTATTATTTATGCTTCTTAAGTTCCCTATTTTCTATACTGGATTGATGTAGTCAATCCAGTGCTTTTTTTGCCTTTTGTGTAATGTACTGGATCAACCCTATATAGTTTTATAGTCCATGTTTCTATATTAGATCAACCCAATCAACCTTGTACATTTTTAATCACTTATTTTTACCTTTGCTTTCTCATCTCTCTTATTTTCCCTTCATCATGGACTTTCTATTGGATAATGATACTGAGTTATAGTCAACAAACATGATGAACTTTACCAATCCTAATAAGGTCTCTCAAAGATAGAGTATGGCTTCTCTTTTAAATGTTAGTAATGTTCATATATACACTCACATAATGAACTATGGGACCCCTCCTCATACCCTTTCATAACATAATCCTCTTTTCTTAAAAGATCAACTTGAGTTATAATATACTCCCAAAATGCTTTTCTTTATTTCTAAATTTCATCAACATAGAGGAAAGGATACTTCTACCATTTACAACCTCATGATTAGTGGTCAAACCAAAGATCATCATTCACCTCCACCTACATTCTCAATAGGATTTGGAGCTACCACATTCTTTGGTTCTAAACCTTTTTCCTCAATTTCAAATCATTCTTATGCCATGGCTTCTTCTTCTTTATCTTCTTCTACCTTCATGCCTAGTATCTCAACTAACATGGTGGGTTATACATCTAGTGGGCCTCTCATAAGGTCCACCATCTTTGATCCTTCCACTATTTTATTTATTGCTACCCAAGGAAATCATGCTTCTAGTGCTTCTTCCTCTCAACCATTCACTAGTCCATCTTTAGCTTCAGAGGCAAATTTTTCTACTAGTGCCTTAAATTATTATAGTTATTCTCAAGCTCATATCAACACTAATAGTGTTACCCAAGACACTAATACCAATAAAAATAATAATTCTAATGCTTTTAATGTTAATCTAACACACCAACTATTATTGAAAACTTTAAACCAAATAAATACCTTCCAAGCTCATAACACAAATAAAATGATGAGAATGCAAAACCACCTTCTTAACATTCAATATCATCTACAACCAATAGCTTGGGGCACACATAACCAAAATGTTCCCCCTCCTCCTCTTTGATATTCTCAATGAAATCTGATTCCTCAACCTCCTTTAGTTAATAAAACCATTAAACATCTATAAAATGAACCTCTCACTACTCAAATTACAAACATTGATATAGGAGATATAACACCTACAATTTATTATAATAGGTCAACTGATCCTACCCTTTACCTTAAAACATTTGTAAATCTTTACAAGGATTGGGTCAAATTAAACACCTTTGCTACTACCAAGCTCCTAGCCAAAAATCTCATGGGTGATGCCTTGGATTTATACAATCAACTTAGAGCCCATTACATTTCTAGTTTAGATTACTTAGTAAATTCTTTAGTTCAAGAATTCCAAACTAATGATATTCCTAAAAACACTTTGGCTCATTTCAATAATTACAAACAACATGAGAATGAAATTTCCCAATATTTTGTTAAGAGATGGAAGACTTTGTCAAACAAATGTGAACATAACAGGGCAAATGATAACCTTTTTCATTTCTCCATAAATGATCTCTTTCCTAAACTTCAATATCGAGTCTTCACTCTCTCTCCACATAGCTTGGGCGAGGCTTTTAACCAAGCTAAAAGACAATATTTCTTAATGCATCAATTTGAGCCACCCCAACCTTCTACAGGTCCTCATTTCTTACTAAAAACCAAAAACTAAAATATCACTAATGATGGTGTTAATGATTCTTATGACACCATTCACAATGTTCAAGTTGTTGTTCCTAACCCTTCTTCAGAACTAGGTACTTAGTCTTAACAATATACTAATCCTCATTTCTCTTCACCTAATAACATTAATGTTTAAAAACCTTTATCCTAAGTTAAATTGCTTAAACATCTACCTAGACCTCTTCTACAAGAGCTTGACCCTACACATCCTATGAAATCCTGGTATGATCCTAACAAGTTTTATTAGTTTCATGCTAGTTAGGGTCATTCTCATGAAACATGTAGATAGCTTCATAATTTATATATGGATTTTTTTTATTATACTTAATTTTGATCATGATTCAATTATATGTAATCATCAACAATCCTATGAGATTGCTTCCAAGGACTATAAATCAAATGACAAAACTCAATCATTGAATTAAGCAAATGCTCATTTAATTATCTATAAGGATCCTTTGCCTAATTATCAACTAATTCAAGATACTCAAGACAAGCACACCCCTTCCACCAATAACATATAAAGTCTTATTGAACCAACTTCCGAAGAAAATGTGTTTAGCATGAATAATATGTATAGAGTGGTGGCTTTCATTGATTCTCACCCTACCTACACTCCTTCACATAAGACATACTATGTTATCCAATATTCTTCTCTAACTCATTTAAATGAATTAGGGAAAGAATATATTATCTCTTTTGATGATCTAATTTATTATTCTCCCTTGGATAACACATCCCATTGTATTTATACCACTCTTCCATCATCTTCCAATACTAAGGATAATCAAGATTATTCTAATACTTCTTCCAATTTTCAAAATCAACTTGAACTAACTAGTTCATCATATCAACATGATTTACCACCTTGTTCTAAACCTTCTTCTTCATTTTACCAACAAAGATTCCAATTCTCTTCAACTCCTCCTTCCAAGGACCTCTTTAACAATTATGCACCTTTATCTAACTACCTTCTTATGGGATATGATGAGTGGGATACCATTGCAGAGCTCACTAATCTCCCATCCTAGATTTTATTTATTGAGCTTATGAGGAGTTATCCACATCATAAAAACTATCTCATGTAACTTTTATTTGAGATGAATTTCCCTCATCCTCCCCTCATAAGATGGGAAATAGCTTTATCTAGTTTTGAAGATAGTATTTTATAACAATGTGAAGAGATGTCTATCCACATTGATGAAACTATAAACACTTCTCTTTCCCTAAAATTTCCCATAGCTTATATGATTTCTAAAAAGATTCTAATTCATATAGATGATCCTTCTTTATTCATTATAATCCAAATAAGTGATATTCAAGTTAAGCATGCCTTGATTGATGAGGGTTCTGAGACATGTGTCACTTATCTCAATTTCATTAAGACTCTTAGATATTATGAATAAAATCTCAAGTCTACATGAAACACATTCCAAGGATATGATAAAAGGCAAATGCCTCCTTTAGGTTGTGTGTGGATTCCCATTACCATCCCACCTTTCACCACTCATGTGAAGGTGATGATATTTAACTTCCACTTGTCTTATAACATCTTGCTTGTTAGGCTGTGGACTCACTACATGAGAGATATCACTTCTTCTACCTTCTAATGCATTAAATTATGTCATAATGGAGCCATTAAAAAGATTCAAGGTAACACCAAACCTTATAATTTTGAACAATTCCAAAATTTTGGTGTCTTAAATATTCCTACTCTTGATCCTTTGCCAAGCACTCCATTTCATGAGTCTCAACATCTTAACTTTCCTTTCAATTTAACCCATGGTTACAATGGGCATCCTAAGCTCATTGGTAACATTCTTCCTAATCTTTTAGATTCTGATGATGATGAGCTTGATGAGATTAACTTAAATATAAAAATTTTGAATCTCTCATCTCATCTCACCTCATATCTTTGTTCTCACAAACCTCCTTATGATAATATTCCCATAGTCTTGACCAAGACTAGGCATTCTATTCACCATACTTCATCGGATGACAAGGTTATTACTACCTATCTCATTTATATTCAAACCCCATATTATGATGATGGTTATTCTTTAGATGATCCATTTTTAGGCGGTCTTGTCCAAACCCATGATGTTGAGATTATCCATTATCATTCTTTTTTACTTGAGTCTTTTTTGTACTTTTCACATTTTCCTTCACTTAGAGTTCCTATTTTTTTCATTTTTCCCTTTTATCATAAGGTAGAGATGGTGCTGACACTTCCAATTTATGAGGAGCCACATAGGACTATGCTCATAGATCATGCTATGAATGGGCCTTAGCATTTTTATAGGTACCTTGACCCTCATAGCTAATTTATCCCTGAGGTTAGTGTGACCCTCCTTAGACCTTTTGTAGATCCCACTCCTCCCTCTATAGATCCTACTATAGTTGAGCTTCTTATCGCACCTATTATAGTTGATACTATTTTTACTCCTACTATTGTTGAGCCTACTCCTGCTTATGATACTATCACTCCTTGTATTGAGGTTAGTTCTATTATTTCCTCATCATCACCTTCCCTTGGTGATGGTTTACTTCTTTTGCCTAAGATGGCTCCTCTACCCACCAAATTAGTTGATGAGTGTTCTTTGGCTTCTTCCCTTCTTGTTTTACCTCCTTCCATGATTGATTATAATAAAACCACTCACAAGTGTATTTGTTGCTTCCATTAGATAGATAACCATTCTTCTACCAATTATCCTAGGTTATGGTAATATATTAATACCTTGAATCCATTTTCCCCTTGATTAAACAAATATATACCTCCCCTAAGGTACTTCCTAAATAAATGCCTAAGTATGGTGAGGTATACTATTTATTGCATCTTTGAATGACCCATCACACTGATCATTATTGCATCTTAAAATAACATCTCAAAGATAACCTTATAACCATTCCCCAACCTTCTACCACTCCACTTGTAGGTCATTCCTACAAGAAGGCTCCTCTTTCTCCTAGGGTTCCACCTCTAGTGGTTCCATCACCTCATGTGGTCCCTTCACCATATTCAATGCCTCTACCTATGATTTTTTCACCTGTGGACCTTCCCTCACCCATGGATCCTTATCCACCCATGAGTCTTTCACTTGTGGATCCTTCTCCACTCATGATTCCTTCTCCTCATATATATCCCTCTCCCATGCATGCTCCTAACCATATTTTTCCTACTTTTTCTCTTTAGCATGATCCTTTGAGCATTCCTACTTTTTTAGTTGAGGAGATTATAAAATAAGTATTTGCCCAATATGCATTAAAGATTGATGAAACCTTAGCATTAGTTTGATTATAACTTCATAGAGATTTATCTGATGTATTAGATAATGTATGTGGATATATTTACCAATATTTATGAGCACATACATGGTGATTTTGTATTCATATTTGGATCTGATATGTGCTTAAATCTTATTTCTATCTATTATATCATTTGACACTGTGTCAAATTTTAGCTTCTTTTATATCATGATTTCTTACTTTTTGTACTATATCTTATCATTTATTTTCACATATGATTTTCTTTTCTTTATCATTACTTTCCTTTCCCCTTTTTCCTTGAGTTTTTCTCAAAACTCTCTTTTCATATCTGTATGATTGTTTTGCTTTCTTATCCTTATTTTTCATAGATAATTTATCATGGTGGTTTGGCTATACTTACCATATTCCCATTAATTGTTATCTCCATTTTACCATGTGATCATTTAGAAAATAATATATCTCATTATTATCTCCTCTTACTTGTCCAATTTAGATCACCTTTTTCCCTCTTACTTTTTCCACAAACTAAGCATATACATAGTTGAGACTTGAGATCACATGTTAGTTCATTGTCAAGCCTAAGTGTCCTAGTCAATGTTTGTCTTTGGTTACTTGGATTACTTTATCATTAACCTAAATCTCATTCATGTGTATATCTATCTCTCTCATGATTGGTCATTAAAAATCCATATGGAGGAGGAATCTTAAAAAGGCTTCAAAAGAATGTTAAAAGCCAAATCATTTAAATAAAAGGAAATAATATCAAAAGGGAAATTTATTCCTAAAAGTCTAATCACACTAAAAGACATGATTCAAATCACATATCCTTCTTCTATTTTAATATCGAACTCCATATTTGGCCTCATAGTATAGCCAAGGTCATTTGGGGTGTGGTAGGCCAGTAAATTAGAAGAAGAAAATAAAAAAAACTTTTAGTGCTACCTACTTTCTCATGTAAGTACCCAATCTTTGTAGTAGACTGATGGCCCTATAAGGGGTCCTAAAGAGTGGGGAACACATCGTGGGAATGTAGGTTCATTTTAATTTTATTGTACCAATATGCCTTCATGAGTTGATCTTAGTAGCACACTTATTTTCCTATAAAGTTGTGTGTCTATAGAGAACATGTTTCCTTTGTACATAGACAACCACTAATCACTTAGTGTCTTATCATGTTCTTAGTATTCATTTTTCCTCTTAAGTTCTTCTCATAAGACACCTAAGTATTTTTTTTTTTGTGTACTAATCACTCCCCTTGGGATTTCATTTATGAGTTACTTTATAAGACCGCAAATAGGACCTGACCATCCTCACAAATTACCATATTTTCTTTCCTATTACCCACATCCTTGATTACCATATTTCCCTATTTATTCCACCTTAGTGATTTTATTTTTGTCAATTTTTAGTGTAATATCATTGATATGACTTGACCCTCCTCACAAAACTTTCCAATACCCAAGTCACCATTCAAATTACATGTGTCAAATTTGAGATAAGATTAGATTGATTATGAAGTTACACTTCATTTTACATGCTTTCCATCTTGATTTAGTATGTTTTATGCTTAATTAATTTTTATTTCACCTTTTTATCTTCTTATTTTATTAGTTCATGTAATATTTCAACCATTTCTTGAATTTTTCATACTTCCCAGCTTGAATTAGTATGACCAATTTAAGACCAATCTTTTGCAAATTTGTTTTTCTTTCATAATTCTTAGCATGATTTAGTATGATTGATTAAATTAATTAATTTGTTTTTATACCATTTTCACCCTTTTACATACCTTCCATTTTATTACTTTATTTGTCATACTTCTCAATGCAATATTAGTATGATTTTACTTCTTTTAATTTGGTGCAAAAATCTTTCACATTAGTTTAAAAACAAATTCCTTTTTACCATCTTATTTTTCCTTTTCTTGGTTCTTTATACTTAGTAATTTCTTTTTATTACACATTTCCCATCTTGAAATAGTGTGTAGTACATTTTCTTGATTTATTATATTTTTCCAAGTCCTTTGGCCTATTTTTTTTAAATATGCATGTGTTTTTCATAATGCTAGAAAAAAAACCACATATTATATATTTCCTATAGAATATGCAACAAATCTAAATACATGTTCTTGAAAGAAATATATCATAATAATCCACAAACTCAACCAAAATAAACAACCAGAATCAAACAAGATGACAACATACACATCCAGTAATAATATGCCAAGAATGATCCATATATATATATATATATATATATATATATATATATATAATACAACCATAGATAATGCCCTAGTTTTATGGATGGGTCCCATCCTATCTATCTCATGGCTTAGTCATTCTACCTACTAAGGCCTCAATTTGACTCCTCTAAATGGTACATTGTAAGGAGGCCATCCAATATCTCAATCCCTTTACCTATCCCTATAGGTACATTGTTCACATATGTGACTCCATCATCTGGGTCTAAATCTCTATCATTTGTGCTACTATAGTTAGATGTGTATCTCTTTCATTTGATAGGGACTACCATGCCTATAGCTCCCTAGCACCCATCACTAATTGTGGTTGCATCCTCTCTCTCTCTATGCCTGTATCTGCCTCACTACCTCTTTAGCTAATCTAAACTAGCTCACCTAAGTTGGGGCATATGGTACACTCAAATCCTCTAGTGTCATTAGGTTATATGGCTATAGAGTCTCATCCAATATGCCATAGAGTGCTCACCTCACCAGGGACCCCCATCTCTCATCCTCATTATCACCTACATCTTCAAAATCCCATAAGATGGATATTAGATTACTATCATTCTCATAATATCTATCTATCTATCTAAATAAAAATTAAGAAACAAATTTATTTTTACCTATCTATGTCTAAACTAATATGGTCTCACCATCTTCATGATCACCTCGCATAGTCTCCCTATCTACGTGGCCTCTTAGCACCTCCTCTTTAGGCTACCTCCTTAGCTAAAACCTAGTTATCATGGTTCATGTCAATCTTAGCCTACATCTGAGTGGTTTCTCTATCATCTCCTCTGGCTCACCTATGGGGTCATTCAAGATGGTAGTAGTCTCCACTCTCTTATTTGCTTCTTACCTCCATCGATGTTGTGTCCTTAGTGGCCGCTACTCATCTTAATGTGGAACTAGTAGTGGTATATTTATTATCTCTACCTTATCATCCCTATCCTCTTACTTATCTCCTCATCATGCCTAACCAGTCCATGGTCACTCTCAATGTGGCCTTAGTGTTAGCTTCATTACTACTGGCCCAAATCTTATCCTCCCTTGTAGCTCCCTCACATGATAAGCCCACTTATCAAGCATTAGTATCAGTGTTGTTAGATGAGGTAGGCCCAATTATCCTAAAACTTGTGCCACTAGATGTGGCTCTCTCCACTAGAAGTAGTGTCTAATAACCTATGTCCTCTTTGTCATTAGTGCAACTATGTACTAGCTCACCTATGTAGTTACTATGTGCTCATATGGATATCACATGATGTTTTCACATCTCATTGACTACAGTACTAGCATGTGGGGCATAGCCTACATTACCTAGTCCTCCCTCCATCTCTGCACCTGTGGTAACCTATCATTGACTACATGGGGAAACCTAACTAGCCAGTACATAAGAAACCTCTCCTATATTTAAGCTATCAGTAATATGATTAGCCCCATATTTTTCTACCCTTTGACTAGCATCTTGTACATACCATGTACCATTTGGACCAAGATGACCTAGCTTAAGTCATATATAACTTGTTCCTCCAACATCATCTATCTTAAAGCTACCATGAATAATGGTACCTTACCATCTAATTTATGATATAGCACCCATTGTGTCACAAGTCCTATCATAACTTTTTAGATATATATAATTTGTAATGTATATACATCAAACATAATCACCCTCCTACCTAGTATTATAATCTTTGAGAATGTAGCCCATATGGCTAAGGCTCTTCTCTCCTCTCGACTATTTGTTATCCCTATAGTCACCTATGATCCTACTATAGGTATCCCTAAGATGGCATGGACATCCTCCAACATGATAACCACCTCTACTATATCCCCATTCACCTCCCATTCTAAAGTTTTAGTCAATCATTACTATCAATTGAGGAACATGACTAATAGGTTAGCATTGAGGGGGTTCTGACACATCTCTACTATCCTTCTTAGACCTATGGATCCTAGTCTATCCCTATCTCCATTTGATAGCCTATCTAAGAAATATGGTAACCATGTCACATCTACAAGTTGCCAAAATCTCTATCATCCTTACACCCAAGAAACAACAAAGGATATATCAGTTTTTCCATGTCATGTTTAGTCAAAATACATTAGTATTGCATTTTTACATTAAAAAAATCCTAAATTAACTTATTTTATTAATTTTAGCTTAATTTTATCCTTTTTGGTCCTTCTTAACCATACTTGGTCATTTTGGGCCATTATATCCTTCTTTCAACCTTTTGCATGCTTTTATGTATCTTTATAGATCTTGGGTCAAACTAGTTTGACCAGAATTTTCTTATATTTTTTCTTGGTTGATTAAAAATCTAAGTCAATCCCCTTATCTTCCCCTCCCTAGTGGTGAGTTTCCATTTTGGACCTTTTGAACCACCTGTTAACTCCAAACCAAGCCTTCAACCTATAGAATGTACAGGGTCAACCCATACCTACTAGGTCAACACTGTGGATTCTACCTATTTTCTAGCCTACTAGGTTGACTAGGTGGACCCAGTGCTTTTTGTCTGTCAACCCCTTGCATTTTCCTAAAAAAGTGTATTTTTCTTGATTTTTACCTAAATCTTTCAAACCCATTTCTTTTTTTCCTATTTTTTACCCCTAGAATCTAATTTTGATTCATTTGACATCTAAATATGCCTAAAATTCAAAATTACTAAAAATTCACTTAATTCAATACAAATTTCAAAATCTATTTTGAGATTTTTAGTTGCATACCTGTAGTGCACCTGATGCCACCTCTAGAGCCTCTTCCTATCTCTCATGTCCTCTCCTCACCATCCAAGCTTGTCTTTTTCTCTAGATCTCTTTTTTATCCTCTCTCAAAAGTCAAAAGAATAGATGACTTGTCTTTTCCCCTATTTTAAAACACTTTTTTAAAATTTAAATCTTTCAATTATTGTCCTACAGATTCCTTATTTTTATTTTATCTTTGTTTCTACTCATCCATTTTATAAAATATATAATGTGTTAGATTCATGATTATGTAGAGATTATTTTCCACTACCATATGCCTCTTTCCAAAAAAAATCCATTTTTGGCTATTTTTTTCACTAACTTCTATAGGTTTGTCTAGTTATGTTGATATTGGACACCTTCACATCTCTTGCAGTCTACTTCTTTATCTACAATACTAATGCAAGTTAAATGTATGTGTTTTTCAATTATTCCTTTCATTTATCTTATTTTTTGATTATTATACTCTACTTAACATTAGCATTATGTGTTATCATGTTTTATCTCAAAGAACCATCTCATGTTGCACTTATGTGACATGTGATGAGCTTCGAGTGGGGCATATGTATACACATAATATTTTCAAACTTTTATTGACTACTGACACTTTGTATCTTGTAGGAACCTATCAAGTCTCAATTTATCTGAGTACATGCCTTAAGGGGTGCACTGAGAAAGGGGTGGGTAGACCATCAATTCTTTGTAAGATTTTTGTCCCTTTTTCCACTTGCCATCTACATATTTGTCTCCTAAAACCATAAATTCTAAGATTATTCTTCTCAGTCCTACTTCCTCCAGTATTTTCCTCTTTCCATTCATCCTTTTCTTACCTTAACATCCTTTTTGACTATCAGTTGTACTAGGTTGACTAGGTTGACCCAATACAGTTTAGGGGCATTCTTTACTTTGTTTTTTTGTTAGCCTTTTAGCCAACCTATCACAAACCTAGTAGATTATCCCCAAAAACACATTGGGTTGACTAGGTCGACCCTATAAATTTAATGTTCCCAGAAGGATTTAGGTTAAGATTCACCTATATATATATAAGTTCATTTCCCACCATTTCATAAGATAAAAATTATTAACAAGGAAGTGTGAATGAACATATTCTTATTGACCATTCTACTTGAGGAATAAAGCTTATGGTTACATACTTTCTTTGAAGATAAGGATCTTGTCTTGTGGAGAAGTCTTTTGGATGCTTAGATATGTTGTGTATCCTAGAGATGATTTATGTTGGTTATCTTTACATACCACAACAATTTATTATGAATCACTTTGGCCAAGGGAGAGATTGAGGCTTGGCATGTTCATCTTTAAAGGTAAGTATTCTTAATTTTATCTCTCCTTTGTAAGAGTAGATAGATAATGCATTTGTATTCTTCTCTCCATGTATTAAGATTTTGTATACATATACATGAGTATATGTTTTATAATACATGTTTAGTTTAGTTGTTTGTTTTATTTATTCTAACCCCCACTTTGTACCACAAGATTTGGTGTGTATTAGATTAGATTTTTCTTTCTTGTTATTCGAATAGAGTGAATGTTTTAAACCTTAGGAATCTATTAGGTTTACTATGTGATTGTGTTAGACTATAGGCTTTGGAACCCTTCCTAGCATGATGTGTTGTGATAAGTGATACAAGTGATCCCCTAATTAGGTCTAGTGGATCCCCATATTGGTCATGCTCTCACTTAACAAGTGTATCCCAATCATAAGTGTAAGTGTGATCTCTCTTATCTAATATAAGATTAATTCATAGACATGATGCATTTCTGATTGCATACACTTAGTTGTTTGTTATCTTTAGACACTTTATTTTTCAAATGACCTATCCATAGATCTAAACATGCCTTATTACACACATAGCGAGACCATGTATAATATAGGTTATGATAAACTTGTGACCAGTGACCATTTAAAAGAATGGTATGATGGTGTAGCTTATGATATGGATCCATATCTATCTTATAAAACTACATATGTTGAAAAACGGCATGAACCTTTAGTGTAGTATTTGGTGACTACACCTCCTTAACCAATCCAAGAACTAGAAAAAATGACATAGTACCTTGCTCAAATGATGCATAACATTGAACAAAGCCAACAAAAGAGCCCTACTATGTTACAATGTCAAAACAACAAATAATCTATGATTCATAGTTGTTTGAATGGTAGTTCTTAGAGAACAAAGATAAAATTATTGTTAGATCTATCAAAGTAGGATCCAAGTTCCCACCAAAATTCCCACATGAAAGTATGAGTAGTTTGATTATAACTCCCATTAATGTGCCTTGAATTCAACCATTTGGATAAGCATCAACTAGTTATGGTCAAGCTCTAGCCCAGATTCCATGGTAAGACCAAAACTTGCTTGAAAAAGGGAAAGGCCTTATGGATGAATAAATAGAACATGTAAAATAAGTGCACTAAAACTATCTCAACCTAGCTTGCAATATTAATGTAAGAGTTATTTCTAACATGTTGATTAATGAGATAGCTCTATCAATAGGGAAAAAAATAAATGGTTTGGAATATGAAAGCCAAATTTAGACCCATTTATCCAAATCACATTGGTTGGTGACATGTATAATGTCCTTATTTTGATAGAAGAGACTATTGCTCAAATAGAAGACCTCAATAAAAACATTATAGATAACACATAAGTGAATTATAATTTAAACCAAAGTGAGTCTAGTTTACCACTGAGTAATACACAATATATTCCTTAAAACAATGCCATGAGTGGATTATAATAGAAGGTAATAAGTACACATATTTCCAAAAATCAATAAGCAACCTCCACTCTTCAAATAACTATAAACACCTATAATTAACCACTAATAACCTCCAATCAGGGTTTTGACCAATTCTTACCAAAATGCACAATTTGGCCTAAAAATACTAAAACACATTAAACAAGTTGAAATTGATATATTCAAGTGTCAATTTTGGCTAGGGTATCACTAAATGGGATAGTGCATTTTATTGTCCAACTAACTTTGATCAGATCATTTCGAGTCAAAATGCCAATTTTATACTTGGGTGTTCTAGATTTCTCTTTTCTATATAATATCTTACATGAGACATGTGCCTTTATTATTTTGTTTTGATAACATCCTAAATGGGATAATGGATACAATGCATCTAAAATTGACTTCTAATTCTAATCTAGTCAAATTTTGGACCAATAACAAGATGTTTTGATCAATTTAAGTAATTTGTGCATAAAATAATTAATCATACTTAGAGATATTTAATCCAAGTTAAGGCCTTAAGTTAATTTTCCATGAAACTTGTTGAATACTTTTTTTTAGAAATGAAAATTTAATATCTGCATCATCAGGTGACATCATTTCTTGGGAAGACATTCCTAGGCCATAAATATTTGAATCAATCCACTCCATGCCTCATCAAAGTTCTTCCATGCTTATTCAATGCCCCTCTATCCCAAATATTGATGAGCCTATTTATGAATTTTAATTACATAATTATATTAATCCTTAGCCACACATCTTAATCTTGAGATGGATATCTCAGGTTGATTCTAGCCATTTTCTAAAATATATAAATAGGAGGCCTTGTAACATGAATTTTTAATCTCTCACATGCCAAAGTTATAATATTAAATTAATTCCAAAGATTCATAAAAATTAGTGTTATAATGTCCAAATATTGAGCCAAGCCAAAGACACATAAGGTTCCAAGGAGAGATGGAGGTAGCCAAGCTTCCATTGATGCATACTTCATGAGCACAAAACTAAGCAAGCCACTACAACAAGCATTTTGGAGCATCCAAGGAAGGTGAAAGAATGTTTATTTCATGTTTTAGTTGTGTTTCAATTTTTTTTTATTAACTAAGCTCACCCTAGTAAGTAGGTCTAAATATGTTATGCTAGTGTGTTTATTTCATTTTGTTTTTATTTTGGGACTAACACAATACTAACCATCCTCTCTTGAGTCAAATTCCTAGTTCACATAATGGTATGCCTAATGGGACATTTCTCCACAAATTTGGCTATAAATCCTCTCCAAACAACCTGATAATCCTTTCCATGCAAGATCTTGGAGTGGGAGGTTCACAAGATTAAAATTTTTAAGTTAAATTTCTCTTTTTCTAACTACAATTTTGTTCTTGGAACCTCAGTTTTGCTTTATGGAATGATATCATTTTTACACAGTTGTGATTTTGTGTGAATGAAATCACCATTCACTAAATAATTATTTTGTGGACTTTAGATATGATATCATCATCTGTATTAGTGATATCATCATTTGGCAAAGTGATATCATTCTTATAGGCAATGATTTCATCATTTTGAGAGATGATTTCATTTCTCTAGGCAACAATTTCATAAAACTATGATATCATCATTCTATGTAGAAATTTCATAGTAGATCATATTTTCTATGTTTTTTTATCTAATAAGTAGTGATATCATTCTTTTGGGTAGTGATATCATAATTTTGGGCAGTGATTTTGCATAACAGTGATATTGCATTTTTTGTGTTTTTTTTTTTTAATTTGATAGTGGTGATTTTGTAGGAAACAATAATATTGACAAGTTAATTTTGATTTTGTAATAGAGACCTCAAATTTAAATTTTGATCCTTCCATTTTCAAATTAGATTCAAACCTAAAGGATACTCTAATGTTTTTTATTTCAAGATCAAGCTTGGGAATTTGATAAAACATGTTTTAGACCATCTTTTGCATGTTTTTAAAATGAACTAAGAACTTTGTTTTAGTGCTTAATGGAACATTTAGGTTTTGAAGATAAATGTTTGATATTTAGACTTTCAAATTTACAACTGAAGACAAAGGGGTCAAAATAACACCACCTCATCTATCATTTTGGGCTTAAAATTGAACACACTTGTCAATTTTTGTTTTCAATAGTTGTTTAGTTAGAACTTGGTTGGTAAAAAGAAGGTTTATGTGTGTATGCTCTTCCATTTATCCCCTTTAAGGAACCATTGGAATCACAAGTTCCATATTTATTGCAAACATGCCTAGTCCAAGGGATATAAATAATGTTGTCTAAAGCACTTCCCAAAAACTTATCATACTTTGGGTGATATTGAACACAACCCAAAAGTCTATCTTTTTATGTATTTCATTTCATTGTATCTTGGCTTATGAGGGGGACTTCATTAAATCCCATGATTTATTTAGGGAAGCTTTAACCTAGGGTTTCATCTCCTAACACTAACTTCATCCACTCCCACTAAGATCAAAGGTTTGAGCAGTTAAACCAACTTCTAGTGATGAGTTTCACATGGGACATATATGCACTTTGGACATTGCACTACACTGAGTGAATATCAGGCCGTAGTGGTTGAAACAATGGAAAGACATTTTTAAAATAAACTAATTTATGTAGACACCCAATTACATGCTTTTCTTTTTCATTGTGATGTGAAAGTCATTGTGTAATTTATTCCCCTAGAAATGTTTGAAACCTTATAGATCTTAGATGAATCCCCACTTGCCATAGAAGTGTTGTTGGTTCAAGGTGAACCTCAAGGTCCATGTCTTAGGACTATCATTTGAAAAAATGGGGGTGTAAAAACCCTACTACATAATTCACATTTTAATTTTTAGATGAACACTAAAAGCCTCTCAATTGACGTATATTGATGGATTCCAATAATAGCAAGAAAACTTGTCGATTAAGGATTTAATAATGATTAATTAGTTGGTTTTTTATTAGATTAAAGTCTTGTTTGAATTCAAAACTTGGTGTGAACAAATGATACCAACCCAAAATGCATCATCCTCATTTTCCTTTGAACAAAGAGGTATTATGTTTCCCATGTGAATCATCATTTTTCCTTGTTCAAATTTCATCAAAAATTGGAGTCATATAATCCACTTTGGAACAATTACAGTACCCAATTGAGTCTAAAATTCTACCAAACATTTTTTAAGTCCTTTATTTATAACTTAAATTCAAAATTTCACCTTTATAAGTTCATAGGGTTGATGTGTTAAGTGGGTTATCCATTTACGCTAAACTTGAGGGAACTTAGGTTCAATTTCCAATTTAGGTTGAAGGCCATTTAAGACTCATAATCATTATCACCACTTGTTAGACTTAAGTTATTTTGTGCTAAACACTTGTACTTTAAGTCTATACACCAATTATTTTGTGTTACTATCCTATTTCCATTTTACCTTGAGACCATTTGAGTGCAACACTTTTTACCTTAGAATTTTTAGTCAAACTTTGAGAGTATGTCCACCATTTATGAAAGGTAGTGTTACATTGCTAAATTTTTGAGAAACTACCTTTACCTTAGAGTTTTTTTGAAACAAACAATTTGATACATAGTTTGACTAGTTTAACATTGTTACACTACTCAAATATTTTAAAATATTATACCATAGACCTTATCTTACATAGGGTTCAATTTTCACATTTTTCAAACCAAATCTAAGTGTACCTTTTAAGAATTTTTATCTAGCACAGTTACATCGTTCATCTTTGTCTAGCCTTTTCATCATAAGAGCCTAGTTTTATACCATTATTGCAACAAAACAAATTATCTCTAAAGTGTCTTTTGGTTTTATACCTTATACCTATTTGATCAAGTTCTTGACCAAGAGTCAAATGCCTAGTTTTTTCTAAAAGTGTTTCAAATCTATTAGATTAAAATTTCATAAATTTCAAAGTCTAGCTTTTGATGCCATTTGGCCAAGAGTCCTAGCACATACCTTGTTTGAGCCTAGATTTTAACACCGCATTTGGCCAAAAGACCTACAAAATATTTATTTCCTAGATTAGACTAATTTGAAACACTTTGACCTTAGAGTTTGGCATTTTGATTTTTGGCCCATTTACTTAATCTCTTTGTATAAGATGTGTACTGTTAGATACTTAATGTTATCTTGTTTTGTCACAAATCAGTACATAAACCTTTTCATCCTTTTGATGAATCTAGATCAAGTTTGAACGCCATATTTTAGACATTATCTTTTTAGAATTTTTAGAACTCTTTTCCCTTTCTATTGTAAAACATTCACTATGGATCCCAACATGTATTCCTACACTCATAGTGGACTCATGTACAATCTAGAGATTAGTAATGTAGTTACATATGAAAAAATGGTGCAAAATCCCTATACAAATAATATTGCTTAAAATATGGATCCTTATCCCTCTTATAATACTCAGATAGGGGCACAAAAGCAAGATCTATTGGCTAACTATTTGGTTAATATGCCACCATATTCAAAATAGGACCAAGAATAAATCGTATAATACCTAGCTATGATGCCCATAGCTAAATAACCAATTCCTCAACAATCCTTCTCTACTAATATGCCTTCCACATATGATCCATTTTTGTTTGAGTGTCATTTGTTGGAGAACAAACATGAGATTTTGGTTAGAGCCATAAAAGTAGGGGTTAAGTTTCCAGTGGAATTCCCTCATGAAAGTTTACCAAGCCTAGTAATAATGCTTCACAACATATTGTATATTCAACAGGCTTATTCTAAAAATCCTTTGACTCTATTCCAAACAACGTATCAATATATTTATATTCCTAATAAAGGATAGAGACTCATGGAAGACCACTTTAACCAAATATAGATAGCATATCAAACCTACCTAAATCTAACACATAATTTCAATTAGATTACCATGTTTAATAAACCTCTTATTGACTTAGTTCCTTCAACCAGAGTTTTGATAGAGTTAATTGGTCAACATATTCAGATTTCAAACCCATTTTCACCAAACACTTCGATAGATAACTTATTTTATATGACAATTATTAAATAAGTGTCTTGTATTTCTACATAAAATAATAAGAAAAATATAGTGGATAATGTGCATGCAACGTCTAATATAAATCAAATTGGTACTAATGCATAAGCAACTAGTCAACAACATGTGCTTGTAGTTAATGTGATGAGTGGATTATCATACCAAGGAATAGGATATTTTTCACCCCAACCTTCACCACCTACTTTGTATCCTCAACCAAATGTTTCATCAAGCATGCAACCAATAGGATTAGGTAGTCAACCAACAACTAGTACAATGCCTTAACAAAAGAATATGATGAATCCTATTCCTCCTCAATAGGTATCAAGTAACATTCCACAAAAATAGGCATAAATTAATGTACCAATGTAACACAGGCAAAACATATTACCATCTCAACAAAGGGAAACTTATGTTCCACCTCATCAAGGTAGTAGTAAACATACCTCTTTAGTCATAAACTAGTGTGCCAATTCAAAACTAGGCAATGTCCAACCAACAATGTATAAATATTGGTCAGTGATAGATGAAGAATCCCCAATATGCATCCACTTCCCAATAGGGATTCATGAAACTAGGAGGTTCTAATGTTTCTCAAGTACCTACTAGGCATCAATTGCCTTTTCTTCAAAGCATACCATAGGCTCAGAGATAGGGTATTGGTTCAAAATCTCCCACTCAATATCTTGGTTTGAATAAATAGAAATAGGTTTCTACTCAACCACAATAGGCATAATATATTTATATCCCTCCATCCTAACTACAAAATCCTCCAATTTAAACATTCATAGCCAACCCAAATGAAAATATCTCACAACCAAATGTGTAATTTCAAATGCATCCTAATCCATGCATGTGTATTTCTAGCTCATTCCCTAACCAATCCAATGTATACCAAATTCCCCCATCTTACCCTGGTCTAAGTGTTTTACCTATGATCACCTGACCATCTACCTAGGCCAATATTCCCACAATTTTTTTATAGAAAGAGCTATAATAGATGAAATATGCAATTGTCACTATCTAAGTAGGGAAACAAATTAAAAAGTTTAAATTAGATGATGTGTGTGTTGGTTGAATATTTTGTCAATCAGCGTACTGGTAAACAAAATAGGTCTAATCAGCCAAAGTAAGAAGATTAGTCATCCAAATGTGTAGGTTTACCACATCAGAAGGACACTGATCTCTCCTCTCATCAAGGGGAGGTTCCCTGTAGGTGTGTGTGTGTGTGTATATGTGTGTATATATATATATATATATATATATATATATATATATATATAATAGAAAATAATACTCAAGGGTAGGACAAACCATCCATCTCTCTTTCTTTAGAGATGATGCATGTAAATCAAAGGAAAAACTCAATGGAAATAACATACAACACTCCTCTTCTTTTAGAAGTACTATTTAGCAAACCACAAGAATACTCCTAGTAATAAATGCAAAATTTAGCAAAGGATGTAGTAACTAGGAAATCAAGATGCAGCACAAAGTCTCCACCTGAATTGCTCAAGAGTAAGATACAAAGGACAATGAGGGCACAAAGTCTTCCTAAAGTCCTTTACACAGAAATGAAAAGAAAACACACTGAAAGGCAATTATGGGGGCACCAAGTCTCTCCATAGTTGACTCTTCAGGACACCTTCCTGACTAATTTCACTAATCTTGCTTGTTGAATTAAAGGAACAGAAAATATATCAAGGAAAAAGACATAAGAATAGTTTCCCCAACAACAAAGATATTACAGCACAAAGTCTGAAAAGTCACTTGCTTTCTTATTCCAATAACAAAATATGATCAACAAACTGAGCTCAAAGTCTCAGAAGTGCCTTTCAATTTTGATAGAGTTTTGTTTTGATTGTAAAAAAAAAGAGATCAATTTACAATAAAAGAGAGTCCCTTATATATCCTCTTCAAGAAGGACTCGAGAATAGTAACACATCATGTTGTGTTAGAATCTATTAAGATGATAGGCTGGAACTTAGGGGCATTTACCCATTTGATTTTATCAATGTAGAGAAATAAGTCACGCTATTGAAAGTTTGCAACTTTCAATGTCCACCTAGTGATCTGATCTTACCTTCATCGTTCCTCCTTTTTTGGTTAATTGAATTGGGTCCTGGATTCAATTTGTTGTTCTATTCCTTCTTCATTTTCTACTGGCCTTGGCCTGAAAGCCTATGAGTGCATTCAGGCCTATAGATTCAAAGGATCAATGGCTATTTCATGAGCTTTTAAAATTGACGTTTGTGTGCCCATCACTACATTTTCAATGGCTAGTTCACTATCTTGAATTTGATGTCTTTCAGTGCATCACCCCTTGGTCCTTCTTCAGCTTTTCTATTTGGCACTTTCTTGAATTGAACTTGCCCTTTTGGGCCTTAAGAAATGACCAACTTTGGGTCAAGAAGAGCCCCACACAAGAGTAGCTACCCTTCGGGTGGTCTTCGGATGGCCTTCATGCTTCTTTAGAGTATCTCGAGGCTTTTTCTTTAGTGGACTATTCACCGGGCTTTCCTGCGGACAATTCCCGTGAGTATTTTCCTTGGGCTTTCTCTGTGGGAAAATTCTCATGGATAAAAGGTCCAGGGATAAATTGCCATGGACAAAAATTTTATGGAAATTTCCTGCGAACAAAAGTCTGTAGAATGTTCAATCACTTTGCTTTTGTTTCTTTGTAAATTTCTTCAGGCTTTCTACCCGCAGCCGCTTTCCCAAATTCCTTCAGACAAAAAGTCTGAAGGAGTTTATTCCTTAATCTACCTTAGTATTTTTTTTTAATTTAGAAAGAATTACCTTTGTGGCCTTTTCTGAAAATGACCCTTCCGAAGGGTAATTTTGTTTGACCAAGTGCCCTCCATAAGGGCACTTGTCCTTCGAGAGGCTCTTTGAACTTTTGCATTTTGAACTATTCCTTTGAACCAAGCTATTGAACCACTCTATTGAACCAAACGTTTAACCAAGTCGATGAACCAAAATGGTTCAAGCTAATGGTTCAATTGAATGACCCAAGTCGATGAACCACTCCATTGAACCATAAGACATTGAACCTCTTCATTGAACCAAGGCTTTAAACCAAAATGGTTCAATTTGATGGTTCATTTGATTGAACTGAAGTGATGAACTAACCATTGAACCAACTATTGAACCAAGTTTTGGTTCAATGATTCAAACAAAGCCTTGAACCGACTGACAAACCATTTGATTGAACCAAAGGATAAACCAAAATGTTGAAACAAAGCGGATGAACTGATTGAATTGAAAGCATTGAACTGATTGAACCTTGAACTCATTAAACCTTTGAATGAAAGTGGTTCAATGGTTCAATGGTTCAAGCCTCTTTTTATTGAATACTTGTCAATAGACATTTTTGATTGAACCAAGGCACTGAACCAATCCTAAAAATGATCAAGTGTTAGAAACTAAACTGATTCTTTTGGTTGAACCCACATGCAGAAGCCTTTGAATCTGTAGAAATGAACCTGCCTGCAGAGTTCATAGAAACTAAGTCCATAGTTTTATTTAACCTTGAAAGAGTCCATAGAAATCAACCTATGAAGCCCATTGAACTTGGCCTACAGAGTCTATATATTTCTCTTCCTGCTGAGTCCCTAGATTCTAGCCTGTAGAGTCTGTAGATTTAAGCCTGTAGAGTCGATAGATTTTTGAGAAGCTTGAAAAATGAGGATTTTGAATGCCCAAGACAAATTTTGGAAAGGGAAGAGACAATTTTGGTCTGTAGGACCAAAATAGTTTAAATATTGTCCCAAAAATGAGTGATATTTTTGGGAGACAACAGTTGGCTCCAATTGGGGAACTTTTATCAATTGCAAAAAGAATTGAAGGGAGTAGAATCTAGAATCTCCAGTGTCTTCATGTGTACCATTGGGTTACAGAATCATGCTACCCAAAAATGGAAGGCATCAAAAAGAAAACAAACAAAACAAAACAAAATTAAAAACTATAGAAATATACATATATATATATATATATATATATGCAATGATCTGATACTTTAAGAGTTAAAGTGTTTCAGATGTTACCCATTGTGAGGTAGAGAAAAGAGTGTGTCATCTTGATATCTCAACATAAATCTATTTTCACCAATGTGCTAATAAATTATAAATGGGCCTCTCCAAAGGGAGTCAAACTTTCCATGCATCCCCTTTGGTTCTCTCCTTTTGTCCCATAGCAGGACTTGATCCCCAATCTGGAAATCATGATTTCTAGCCTTCTGGTCAAAGAGATTTCTTACCAAACTTTGATGAGCAGAAATTCTATCCACCACCATGGTTCTCTATTCCTCCAGTTTAGTCAGGCACATGATTCTTTTATCAAGAGAAGTTTCATATGTCTGATCTTCAATTGCCTTTGCCAATTTCAAGGCTAGAAATTATAAGGTGATTGGTATCTCAGCATTGATACCATAAAGAAGTTGAAAAGGAGACATACCAATTGCCCTCTTTGGTGTGATTTTGTCTACCCATAGAGCATCAACCAATGCTTTATGCCATGTCTTTTGATTGTCATATGCTAGCTTCTTGATAATAGTTACCAAGTTTTTATTGTTGGATTCAACTTATCTATTCCCTTGTAGAAAATAATCAGAAGAGTGAGAGAGTGTAATTCCATAATGGAAACATAATTGTGTAATCTCCTAAGAGGTTAAACAAGCTACATTATTAGTAACAATTTTGATGGGAACTCCAAACCTGGAAATGATATTCTCTTTGAGGAAGTTGCATACAACTTCTGAAGTAGCATGCTCAGTTGGGATTGCTTCTACCCACTTGGTGAAATAGTCAGTTGCTGTAGGATAGAATCATGTCCAACACTTGAAGATGGGTTTATAGTCCCAATAAAATCAAATCCCCATTGCTAGAAAGGTTCTTCTATGATCACTGGCTTGAGAGGCATAGCAACTAACTTTGGTCTTCCAACAAATTGTTGACAGAGTTCACATTTTTTCACCCACTTATGTGCATCTTAGAAAAGAGTTGGCCAGTAATATCTGGCTCACAAAATCTTGTGAGCAGTCACAGGAGCAAAAAAATGTCCTCCACAGGCCATATTGTGAAAATATTTCAAAAGCTAGTTTTGTTGCTCTTTGTCTACGCAGCAAAGAAATATTCCATCTATGCTTCTCTTATACAATCTGTTATCCCAAAAGACAAAATTGGTAGCTTTCAACTTGATATTCCTCCTTTCTTTGTAAGAAAAATGAGCAGGACATTCACCATAAGTAAGGAAATGAGTGATACCTAAATACCACTCATTGGTAGTGGAGATAAAAAGGATTTTTGGTGTCTCTTCCTCTTCAGTTTCTTCACACTGTGTGTCTTTTGGCTTATTATTAGCAATTAATTGATATAGGCCTTTACCCTTGACTAGCTTTGTTAGCTTGATGTCTAGATCAAACTCTTGGATATTTCCAATCCAATTACCTCTTTTCATGCCAAACTCTTGCTAAGTTAATATAGACTTGATTGTAGTGTCAGGAACTAAGGCAGTAGTATGTGAATTTAGAATATAGAAGCAGAAATGTTTGACTACTTTCACCAATGCATAAGCATGTCTCTCTACATTTGAATACTTCATCTCATGGGTTTTGAGAGGGCAACTCATGAAAGAGATAGGAGATTCTATACCTTCCTTGTCCTATTGAACAAGAATTACTGAAAGAGTGTGTTCAGATGCATAGCTGTATATGATGAAATCTTTGTTGTAATTTAGACAAACCAAAGTAGGGGCATGAGCAATGGTGGTCTTGATATCCTAAAATGCTGACTTGCCTTCTTTAGTCTAGCTGAAGATGGTCTTTCTTTTCATCATGTTCACAATGTGTCTAGTCTTTTCAGTAAATTCAAGGATGAATCTCCGTAAGATATTCACCCTCTGAAAAAAGAATGAACAACATTTTTGCTTGAAGACAGATTAAGATCTTGAATAGACTTGACTCTATCTAAGTCAATCTTTATGCCTTCTTTTGACATAATGTGTCCAAGGAGTTTCCCTTTTGTTACTCCAAAAATAGAATTTTTGGGGTTCAAGGAAATACCATTCTGGTGACAATGCTCCAGCACTTGTTGTAAGTGGCATACATGATCAGATCAATGCTTTGAAAAGACAGTCAAGTCATCAAGATATACCACTATGAATTTACCAATCTCATCTTTGAAAGCCAAATCCATTGCTCTCTGAAAGGTAGAACCAACATTTATCAAGCCAAAAGGCATTATCCTATATGTAAATGTACCCCAAGGTGTGGTGAATGTAGTCTTGTGTTGGTTTGCTTCACCAACTTCAACTTGATTATATCTTGAGAAGCCATCCAACATTGATAACATCTCTGAACCTATCACTATTTGAAACACTTGATCCATGATTGGCAAAGGATAGTTATCTTTCAAAGATGCTTGATTTAGATCCCTGAAATCTACACAAATGTGATTTTTTCCATTCTTCTTTCTTACAGAAACTATGTTTGCAATCCATGTGAAATGATGGATTGGGAAGATGATTCTAGCATTTAACATTTTTTGTATCTCAGATAGAATAGTACCTAATATTTTTAGATTATACTGTCTAGATTTTTGCTTGTAGGGCATTGAGTCGGCCTTGAGAGGAATGTCATGGCAGATTTCATCTGGTCTGAGAGACTTCGATTCTTCATAAGAATATGTTAAGACATCCATGTATTGATAGAGCGAAGTGGTGAATTTGAATCTTTCTTCAGGGGTGCAACACTTACCAATATTGACCATCTTGGGATTTTCTTTAGTGGTCAGATTCACTTGATCGAATCTCTAAGAGAAACTTGAATCTGTTTGTTGTTGTTTGATGAATCTATCATGCTTATTAAGAGAAACCAGGCCTTTAGGAATTTTGTTTTCTTTCAGTTATAAGAATTCTTCATTTATATTTGAACTAAATTTAGAGGCTAATTCATTATTCTGAGAATCACTGCCTTCAAAATGTAGTTGTTCAAAATTGTCTTTTCATTCTAGGAAAGCAATGATTTGATGATCATCATTGAATACTTGCCAATAATCAGCATTGTCAAGAACACTTGGTCTATAGACCAGCTCAATAGTATACATGTCTTCTTTGAAATATAAATGAGCAACTAAGAGAGTTCTTGAAACAACAAGTGCATCAGCTCTATCATTAGAATCTCTGGGTATAGCAGAAATGTTGAAAGCATCAAAGCTTTCAATTTGGTCCCAAACCAAGTTATGATAGTGGCGTAATCTTTCATTCTTGGTTTGGTATAAGTTCCTCACTTGACAAACCACTAATTCAGCATCCCCTTTAGCATGAAGAAACTTGATGCCTTTTTCTTGAGTAGCCTTCATTCCAAGCAGCAGAGATTTGTATTCAGTTGTATTATTAGTGTTGCTAAACTATAATTTATATGATGAAGGAAACATATCTCTTTGAGGAGATATCAACACAATAACATATCCTAAACTGGTAGAAGAACAACTACCATCAAATTCCAAATTCCATATCTCATTTGATACTTATTTTTCTTTAGACTTTCCTTCATCAGAGATGGAGGATCCTTCATCTGTATTGCAACCTACTAGTTCTTTTGTTGTTCTAATTATACTAATTTCTGAGTTGATATTTTCAAGATTTATATCAAATGTTTCATGTACTTCATCTGTAGATAGAAAATAGTTACACATACCTGTAGATTCAAAAAGAATTTGAGCTTCAGGGGCTAATGTCTGGGTGACCACATATTTTGCTTCCTTTTCAGGGAGCAATCTCTTCATTACACCTTGGACAGAGATCCTTGCCTCAGATAGATCCATGCTTATTTCTCCTCCCACGTCCTTGCAGAAATTTTATCCAAGCAAAATGCCATAGGACGCTTGGATGTTAGCCACCAAGATAGTCATCTTGATTCTCTTGTCTGGAAAGGCTACAAATGCAAATTGGGCATCTTTGATTTGCCCCAGTAATGGTACTTGCTTGTTCTCCATGGAGGAACATCTCCCAAATGTCTTAGTCAATGTGAGACCAAGAGACTCAGCTACTTTAGCAAGCATGACATTATCAGATGTGCCTGAGTCTATAATACGGTTACTCAGCTTGTGGCCATTAATTAACAGGGAAACATAGAAAGGTTCTATTTTTCTAGGAGCAACTAGGGGAGTAATGACCAGATTATTTGGAATAGGTGTGTTCTTTAGAGAATCAAGAGTTACCTTTTTAGCCTTTTATCTTGTAGGCATAGTTTGGTTCTTAACATATTGGACCAACTTATTCAATTAATCAAGATTGGACTGTAAATATTTGAATTTAGACATTTGTATTTTTGTCTTTTTGACATGATCAATTATGTCAAATGGCTGAGTTGAGTTAGGTACAGAGAAAGTTACTTCAACCTTCTGAGTTTTAGGAGGGATGGGAGGTGGGCTAGATTGCAAATTTGAAGTAGAAGGGGAAGGAAAAATTGATGTATTTTCCTTTTGGGTGATTACCAAATCTTTTGACTAAAAAGGTAGAGTGGTTTCATGCTTAGAAATTGTGACTACTGGTTGCGGTTGCTCTTTTGTCTTCCCTTTATCAGCTTGCTGGATTGATTAGTTCTTAGATCTGGTAAACACTGCATATGATCCATCAAAAGCTTCTCCTTTACTTTCGGGTTCATCTTGATAGTTCAGGGAACCAATGTGGGAGTCACTAGCTGATTCTTCTTGATTATCTTCAAGGATATCAATGTCATTTTCTTGATTTAATTCAGGATAGAAAGAGAATTCTAATTCTACTTCAAGATATCCCATTGCTAAATTGGTTGGAGGAGCTTCCAGGGCAAGTTTCCCTTGTGGGGGAGGAAGGTGATTCTATTGCCCTTGATTCCTAGTAGCATTGCCCTGGTATGACTGATTTGGGAATGTCCTTTTGTATGAAGGAACAAAAGACATTCCTTGAGCAATTTGCTTTTTGAGAGCAAGCAACTCATTTGCCAACTTCTACACCATTGTATCTATGGTGCTTATAGATAAATATTCAAAAGATGGTGAATCTTTATTTCTATTTAGATCTCTTCTTATCTTCCCTGCTAAGATGAGATCATCTTCTACCTCAGTGGCCAAACGTTGAGCTGCAGCAAGATCTATTTGACCAGCATGTCTCAAGAGAAAACTTACTTTAGGTACCTGAGAATTAATAAAAAAGCATTTGAGATTCTTAGTTGTAGGTCGAGCTATTACAAGAATTTTGTTTTTCAATTTGTCAAATTTGGCTATGAAATCTCTCATAGGCTCATAAGGCTCTTTCTTCATCTGTGTAAGTTGAGCTAGAAGTGCATGTGCATCTTCTGCAGGTTTGAATCTGGCTTCAAGCTTATCTTTGAGAGTATTCCAATCAGTCATTGACCGAGTCTATAGATGATACAACCAATCTGTAATAGTACCTTGTAGTGTCTCTACAAATAACCTGACTGCTACATCTTCAAATTCTACTCTAATTACTCCACAAGCTATGCTAAAGGTTGCAATGTGTTCATCAGGATGAACTTTGCCATCACCATAGAATTTGGGCAAATTCTTCCTTGAAATACATGGAAGCTCATGTAGAGGTGGAGTAAGATTGAGAGGACCAAAAGCATTACCCCAGGGGCCTTGAACTGCCATTATAGGATTATGAAAATGAGGGATAACAAATCTTATAGGGGTAATTATTGGCAAAGCTTTATCAACAGTAGAAGTAGATACTTCGTCTGGCAATGGAGATCTAACTTTAGTAAGAGGAAATCTCTTGATTCTTTGGAGGTGAGATGGTGAAGGAAATAGATCAAAATCACTTTGTTATACCAACTTTAATATAGGGTCAATGATACCTTAAGCCCTTTGGCTTCATGTACACCTTGAATCTGCTAGATTGTGAAACAAAAATGGAAAAGAATTGACCTTGCTTTAGTTTGAAGCTTGAGGTTTTAAACTGTGCATTCTTTCTTGATTAGTGTGGAGGTGAATGGATAGATTATAAATGGATAATGGGTATATCCCTAGTGGAGTCACGAAAAATTGTTGGTTGAATATTTTGTCAATCAGCATACTGATAAAAAAATAGGTCTGATCAGCCAAAGTACAAAGAATAGTCATCCAAATGTGTAGGTTTACCACATCAGAAGGACATTGATCTCTCCTCTCATCAAGGGGAGGTTCCCTGTAGGTATGTGTTATATATATATATATATATATAAATGGAAAATAATACTCAAGGGTAGGACAAACCATCCATCTCTCTTTCTTCAGAGATGATGCATGCAAATCAAAGGAAAAACTCAATGGAAATAATAGACAATACTCCTCTTATTTCAAAAGTACTATTTAGCAAACCATAAGAATACTCTTGGTAATAAATGCAAAATGTAGCAAAGGATGTAGTAACTAGCAAATCGAATGTAGCATAAAGTCTCCACCTGAATTGCTCAAGAGTAAGATACGAAGGACAATGAGGGCACAAAGTCTTGCCAAAGTCCTTTACATAGAAATGAAAAGAAAACACACTGAAAAGCAATTATGGGGGCACAAAGTCTCTCCACAGTTGACTCTTTAGGACACCTTCCTGACTAATTTCACTAATCATGCTTGTTGAATTAAAGGAATAGAAAATATATCAAGGAAAAAGACATAAGAATAGTTTCCCCAACAACAAAGATATTACAACACAAAGTCTAAAAAGTCACTTGCTTTCTTATTCCAATAACAAAATATGATCAACAAACTGATCTCAAAGTCTCAAAAGTGCCTTTCAGTTTGGGCAGAGTTTCATTTTGATTGTAAAAAAAAAGAGATCAATTTACAATAGAAGAGAGTCCCTTATATAGCCTCTTTAAGAAGGACTCAGGAACAGTAACACGTCATGTTGCATTGGAATCTGTTAAGATGACAGGCTAGAACTTAGGGGCATTTACCCATTTGATTTTATAAATGCAGAGAAATAAGTCATGCTATTGAAAGTTTTCAACTTTCAATGTCCACCTAGCGATCTGATCCTACCTTCATCATTCCTCTTTTTCTAGTTAATTAAATCGGGTCCTAGATTCAATTTGTTATTCTATTCCTTCTTCATTTTCTACTAGCCTTGGCCTTAAAGCTTGCGAATGCCTTCAGACCTATAGATTCAAAAGATCTATAGTTATTTCATGAGCTTTTAAAATTGACATTCGTGCGTCTGTCACTACATTTTCAATGGCTATTTTGCTATCTTGAATTTGACATCTTTGGGCATGTCACCCCTTGGTCCTTCTTTAGCTTTTCTATTTGGCACTTTCCTGGATTGAACTTACCCTTTCAGGCCTTAAGAAATGACCCACTTTGTGTCAGGAAGAGTGCCCCCACAAGGGTATCTACCCTTCGGGTGGTCTTCGGATGGCCTTTGGGCTTCTTTAGAGTCTCTCGTGGCTTTTTCTTTAGTGGACTATTCACTGGGCTTTCCTACGAAAAATTCCCATGGGTATTTTCCTTGGCCTTTCTCTACGAACAAATTCCCGTGGACAAAAAGTCTGGGGATAAATTCTCATGGACAAAAAGTCTGTGGAAATTTCTCATGAACAAAAGTCTATGGAATGTTCAATCACTTTGCCTTTGTTTCTTTGTAAATTTCTTTGGGCTTTCTACCCATAGCCACTTTCCTAAATTCCTTCAGACTTTTTATCTGAAGGAATTCCTTCAGGCAAAAAGTCTGAATGAATTTATGCCTTTATCTGCCTTAGTCTTTTTTTTAAATTCTAAAAGAATTACCTTTGTGTCCTTTTTTGAAAATGACCCTTTCGAAGGGTACTTTTTTTTTTACCAAGTGCCCTTTGCAAGGGCACTTGTCCTTTAGAAGGCTCTTTAAACTTTTGCATTTTGAACTATTCCTTTGAACCAAGCTATTGAACCACTTTGTTGAATCAAGGATTTGAACCTCTTCATTGAACCAAATGTTGAACCAAGCTGATGAACCAAAATGGTTCAAGCTGATGGTTCAAGCTGATGGTTCAATTGAATGAACCAAGTCAATGAACCGCTCCATTGAACCACAAGATGTTGAACCTCTTCATTGAACTAAGGCTTTGAACCAAAATGGTTCAAGCTGATGGTTCATTTGATTGAATTGAAGCGATGAACTAACCATTGAACCAAAAGATGTTGAACCAACTGTTGAACCAAGTTTTGGTTCAACGGTTCAAACAAAGCCTTGAACCAACTGACAAACCATTTGATTGAACCAAAGGATGAACCAAAACATTGAAACAAAGTGGATGAACCAATTGAACTGCAAGCGTTGAATCGATTGAACCTTGAACTCATTGAACCTTTGAACCAAAGTGGTTCAACAGTTCAACGATTCAATGGTTCAAGCCTCTTTTGATTGAATACTTGATGATAGACATTTTTTATTGAACCAAGGCACTGAACCAATCCTGAAAATGATCAAGTGTTAGAAACTAAACCGATTCTTTTGGTTGAACCTACCTGCAGAAGCCTTTGAACCTATAGAAATGAACCTACCTGCAGAGTTTGTAGAAACCAAGTCCATAGTTTTCTTTAACCTTGAAAGAGTCTATATAAATCAACCTATGAATCCCATTGAACTTGGCTTGTAGAGTCCATAGACTTTAGCCTGTAGAGTCCATAGATTTAAGCCTGCAGAGTTCATAGATTTCTGAGAATCTTGAAAAATGAGGATTTTGAATGTTCAGGACAAATTTTGGAAAGGGAAGAGACAATTTTGGTCTGTAGGATCAAAATAGTTCAAATGTTGTCCCAAAAATGAGTGATATTTTTAGGAGACAGTAGTGTGTTCCTATCCTTTCAATATGGGATACTTATAGATTCTATTTCCTCCAAGATATGAGCTACCAAAATTTTATAAATACAAGGGGAAAGGTGACCCTAAATCCCATTTAATTGAGTTTTCTGTCACTTGCTAGCTAGTGGCATATAGTGATATATACCTAAATTTGTTGTTTCCAAAAAGCTTATCTGGACAATCCTTGGAGTGGTTCTTAAAATTACCTAAGAATTTGGTAATTGATTTTGATGATCTTTCAGATAAGTTTGTGCAATAATTTTCCTATAATCTCGAGCATGATATTTCATTGGTTTACTTGATGAAAACAAAACAAAAGGCTAATGAGATTTTTTCAAGCTATATGTAGCGATGGAGAGCACTTTCAAGCCGATTCACTCATAGTTTACCAAATAAATAATTAGCCACTATATTCACTAAAAACTTGCATAGTGAGATGGCCTATCATTTATAACTATAGTGTGCACATACCTTTAAAGAAATCATTGATAAAGGATTATTTATTGAGTGAGCACTCATTAATAAAAGAGTCATCAAGCTTAACTCAACTAATCAAAACCAAGGTACCAATCAAGGAACCAGCCAAAACCAAAATCTAATCTAAGTGCAAGCAACATAGCTAACATAGGCCAATAACCAAGAAAGACCCAAGCAACTCAACCATAACATAAATATTATGGGAAATGGAGTAACTAGGTCATGTCATGTCCAAATAATGCAAACATCATTTGCACCACCTTTTCAACTGACTCCTACCTGACAACCTCTTCCACCAACATCACAATCACAATAAATAAGACCTACACAACAAATATAGTAACCTTTTTCATTGCAAGTTCCTCCTCCAAGGAGAATGGTACCTACACATCATGTCTTTAGTGACCTTGGTGAGCCTATTGAGTCTATATTTCATAAACTTGCCACTACTAATTTCATTAGTTAGATTATATCAAAGCATTATCTACAAGGCATTCCTTATCTTAATTAGTACCATGAAAATGAATTCTATGAATATCATCATTTCAATGGGAATAATATACAAATATGTGTGAAAATCAAGCATTTAATTGAAAACATGTTGGAGAATGGGGAGTTAACATTGGATAATGGTGATTTCACCTCCAATAAAGATCTTGGGATTGATCAAAACCCCTTTCTTTAACATAACAACCAACAACAAAAAAAACAAAAACAACAGCCCATGCAACAACAAATTTAGTAGTATCAAAATCAAAGGTCGACCATTAGAACCAGTCAAACCAACAAAATCAACATAATCAACAATCAAACCAACAACATCATAATAATGGACAAAACCAAGGTTAAAATGATAAAAACCAACAAACCAACCATGCATTTTCACATGACTACAACTGGGTTGTAGGTCATATTTTAGGGGTAGCATTAATACCATCTTCAATAATCCCAAAACAAGCACTAATCAATCTAGACTAGTTCTAAACAATGCCACTTAGCCAAATTACATGAATAATCCTCTTTTAACCTAGGACTACACATAAGCAAACCAAAAAATAGGGTTTTACACTTTTAGACCTTGTATCTATGACTAATCCTTGCCTAGTGACCACACACAAGTGTATCAACAACTGAGACTCATCTTATTTGTTCCCACACCATTGCCACCATTTGTTAGCAATCATGGTCCAAGATATAATCTTAATTAAGCAATCACAACTCATAGGTCAAGGATTTCCATCCTAGTCCCATAGCCATCTATCTACCACTTCACCCATTATCCAACCAACCATTCAACCTTAGAATAAACCATTTACCACTAACTCAGAAAAGAAGTTTGATATTGTGGAACAATCACATAAGACAGCATCCCAGATCTATATTATAAATTTGTTGTGAATGTCAACAATCCAAAATAACATTTTGAATGAGTTATTAACCCAATCCACTATTGATAATGACATATCCCCTAATAAATTTTAAGCTTTGGTTGGATACCTAATTCCATCCCAACAAGTCACATTCAACCAAAGTGATATGTCTTCCCTTGGCCCACTCCATAATAATCCATTATATATATAGGCTTATATAAAGTAGCATAAAGTGAAATGTGTCCTTATAGATAATGGATTAGGCCTCAACATAGTGTATCTCAAGCTCATTAAGCTTATTGGGTACACAATGGTAGATCTCCAACTAAAAATGATAACTATCAAAGCCTACAATAATCAAAAGAGAGAATCACAAGGCACCATTAGTCTACCAGTTATCATTAGGCCTTTAACCCATGATACCCTTTTCCATGTGCTTGATCTTGAGTTGTCATATAATATGCTTCTAGGTAGGCATTGGTCACATAAGATTCATGCAGTTCCATCAACACTGCACCAATGTACAAAGTTCTCTCACTCAGGGATGGAAGTAAATATTCTAGGAGATTTATGCCCATATGATCATTACAAACATCTTGAGGCTGAATTTCAAAGCTATAATTACCAATATGACATGAATCTAAGTTCCAAGTAGGATAAAGGAAAGGCCATACTTGTTGATGCTCCAAAGGACAATTTCATAGATCCTAATACCTTGGATTCCCTCTCCCACATGCCACCTCTTGAAGCTTCCAATCATTTCACCATTTAAGATAATGGCCTAAGGGAATATGTGACCCATGATACCTTCCATATTTCCAATCTTCCTCAAAATCCAAAAACTTAGTAGACCTAAAGTTACCCCACATATGCATTAGCAACGAAAGGGCAAAAATAAGGGACCTATCATGTTTATACTAGCATTTGGCCTAGAACTGGAGCCTCTCAAAGAAAATGAATCTCGGTTATATAATTAAAAATTAGCCAATTATTACAAGAGCACTAAGTATCCTATTCCCAATAGGATAATGAAATATCAATAGTACGAAAGAAGAGGCCTCAGATCGAATCAACAAGGAACCAATGGGCTAATTTCCATGACTAAGTACAAAAGACCTTATGGAATTGGATTTAAACCACTTAGGGGTGACCCCACATATCTTATTCAAGTTGTATCATCAGTGGCTAGAGATGATGATGTCGATAGTGAAGCACAGTCTGATCATAGCCTTATCTTTGATGACCTAGTTGAGACTAACTTGTTTGACAATAATCCCATTTGTACCCTTACCCCAATCATTCATCACAACCCATTACCATTATACTATCCCCAACTGATAGATTGGGACCAACAAGAATCAAGTTTTTTGATTGATGAGTTTTAAAATGATGAGGCATTATGTGACTTTTTAGGCCTTAGAGACAATGTTCTATTTAGATATCATAAATTAGGGTTCTCAATCACATTGGATCCTGAAGCCTATTTTGGAGAATGGGTGAACACCCTTAGCCAAAAATCAATAAATAAGACATTAAGGTCCCAAAGTGAAAACCTCTTTGAGGCACTTTATGAACAGGGAAAAAGTAAAGATAAAGGAAAGTCTAATGGTGAAAACCTATTTTAGGTGCCATTAGATGAGGGTGTTCATTCTTCTTTGAGTTTAGACTAGGAGACCACAGACAATGAACTTGCCTATGGATCCAAATTCAATTTTGAGCAACAAATTTTTGATCATATCCTTTAATAATTTATTATTTTTTGGTCACATGGCTAGATCTCCCATTACAAGACTCATATTCATCATGCTTAAGAGAAGTTTAAGAGCAAGTCCTAATAAAGGACCTTGATATATCCCGATAGTTCAAGTCTTTGCCTACTATCCTAGATGATAGTTCAAACCTTATAGTTGAGGATACAATAGAGGTAAACTTTAGCACTCTATTGGACTTGAAATGGATAAAATTAGGCACATCCCTCACTGAGGAGGAACATGAAGTCTTTATAGCTCTATTGAGAGAATTTGTATATATCTTTACATGGGCTTATTTTGGCATGCCAGGTTTGGACCCCACCTTGGTTTTACAACACCTTGTGGTAAATATTGATTCCAAACTATTTAAGCAAAATTTATATAGGATATATCCTCACATTTTTGTATTAGTAAAGAAATAGTTAGAAAAACTCGTAAAATCAGGATGTATTCACCCTATTGACTACTCAAAATGGATATCTAATATTGTACCTATGCGCAAAAATCCTAAAGGAATCAAAATATGTACTAATTTCTAAGACATAAAAAAATCTTTCCCTAAAAATGACTTTTTATTGCCTAATATGAACATGATCATTGACTCCACTACAAGTTATGAGATGTTTTCACTCATAGATGGATTTTAAAGATACAAATAGATCAAAATAAAACTAGAAGACCAACATAAAATAGTGTTCACCACTCTATGGTGAACATTCTATTATTAGGTCATGTCATTTGGTCTCAAAAATATAAGGGCCTCCTACCAAAGAGCCATGCTCATCATATTCCATGATATTGTTGAAGACTATGTCGATGACATATTAGGCAAATTAAAAACTAGGGCAGACCATCCAGTAGTACTATGAAAAATATTTGAAAGACTATGTGAGTACAAAGTTTAATTGATTCCAAAGAAATGTGTGTTTAGATTAACCTCATGAAAGTTACTTGGAATCATTATGTCTCGTAGGGGCATTGAATTTGAACTAGCAAAGGTCTAAGCTATAACAGAGATGTCATCACCAACCAATTTAAATCAACTCTACACTTTACAGGGCAAGGTACAGGCAATCGGACACTTCATATCTGAGTTAGCAAACAAGTGTCATCTATATACACTTTTTTTTTAATAATGAAGTTTCATTCTACTGGGATAATCACTGCCAAATAGATTTTTAGTAGCTAAAGAAATACCTATAAAATCCACCAATTTTATTACCCCATATGATAAGAAAACCATTTTTATTGTACCTATTAGTTGCAGATAGTGCATTGGGGGAACTTCTAGCTCAACATGATGACAAAGGAAAAGATCATACAGTATGTTGGGTGAATATTTTGTCATCAACTCATTGATGACAAAATGGGTATATCAACCACAGTATAAGGAGATTTATGCCACAAAAAGTGTAGGTTTACCACATCTTAATGAGATAAATCTCTCCTCTCATCAAGGGGAGGTTCCTTATGAATCACTTATATGCTATATATGTATATAAATAAACAAAAAATAATACTCAGGGTAGTATAACACCATCCATCTCTCTTTTTTTAGAGATGATGTCCAAGGAACAAAAGAAGGAGGTCCCAGTCGATGGCTAAAAGCATTCCTCTTCTTTTAGGAATGGTATCTAGCACATAGCAAAAAATCGCTTGAAGTAGTAACAAGATTCACAAGGAAACCCATGAAAGCACAAAGTCTTTTGTTTCCTCCTTCACTGATTTGAAACACACGTAACAGTAGAGTAAAGCAAAGCCCAAAGTCTTCACCTAAAACTACAATGGATAAAAGGGTCACCAAGATAAAAGCAGCTCAAAGTCTTTCTTTTATCCTCTAAAAATGTCTTTAGATAATTTCAATAAACAGACTTTGTTTATTAAATCGAACAGATGAGAGATTATCAGGAAAGAGAACATAAGAACTATTTCCTAAGTAACAGAAATTAATTCAACACAAAGTCTGAAATTAACATGTTTCTCATTCATTTGACAAAATATGATTTAAAAAGTGAGCACAAAGTCTCAAGAAGTGTCTCAATTTTAGTAGAGTTTTTGCTCTCAATTATCCAGAGATCCTTTTTACAAAAGAGGTTCCCTCTATATATAAGGAAAAACCTTCAAAATTGGAAAAAGATTAAAATATTGAAAACCTAGTCAAAGATGAGTGAACGTTGACTTTGAGACATTTTCCAAATTTTTACATGTAATTACATATAATAAAAGTACATGTGCAAATGTCCCAAGTCAGTTACAAAGTGCATTTTGAATAAAGCATGGAAGAACAACTTCAATCTTTATTTCCAGTCTTCTTCATTTCATAGCTGGGATTGCTTGATTTGGTTATTTCTATGAACTCAGCCATATCCGCATGCCCAATCTCTATAGCCTTAATGTTATCAACATTAGAAGTAACTGAGGTGATTGGAAAAACACCTTGATACTTGTACTTCATTGTCTTCGACTTCTTTAGAGAAACTTCAGTGATCTGGAAGAACTTTTATTGAAAAGACGTCGATGAAGAGGGATCTTTTAGAGAAACTGCAGTAAGAATCATGATTGTGCAATCAGGTAAAAAATTACCAATCTAGGAAAACTGCACATTTGATGGTCATGATTAGGGAAATGTGCTTGAAAGGGATGAGGCGTGAGTAGGTCAGAAAGCAAAAATGAAGTGGGCTTAGAAAATAGGAAAATGAAATTTTTCCAAAGATAGTAAAAATGAGGGGAAGGTATGCATGGGTGGTAAAAATTTATACCCTTGCATAGAGAAGTAAAAAGAGAGAAAAATATGCAATGGTGGCAAAAATTACCGCTTTTGCTTTTTTGTTAAAAAATATGCAATGGCGGCAAAATTTGTTGCTTTTACATATTTACTAAAAAATATGCAATGGTGGAAAAATTTGTTGCTTTTACATATTTGCTAAAAAATATGCAATGGTAGCAAAAATTACTGCTTTTGCATATTTACTAAAAAATATGCAATGGCAGCAAAAATTACCACTTTTGCATATTTGCTAAAAAATATGCAATGACAGCAAAAATTGCCGCTATTGCATATTTGCAAAAAAAACTCTTTGAAATTTATCAGAATTTTGACATTTTGATCACATTAAAATCATAATAAATTTTAGGTTCATTGGGAAATCATAACTAAGGTCACAAACTTTTCAAAGATGTTAGTCGATAAAACCTGAGATCACGAGAAACTTGCCTCAAAAGACAAACCTAGAGAGAAAAATAAGAAAAGGACAAGTTTGGTAGGGGTTGTTCCAAAAATGAGCATAGCTGATTTTAACAACAGCTAGATCCTATTGGGGAACTTTCGTTGATCAAACTGATTAACGGGAGTAGAAACCAGTCTCTAAGTGCCTTCATCTAAGCCATTGGGCTACGGACTCGTGCTAACCAACAAGAAAGCAAGGTGCCAAAAATGAAAATGAAAAGGAAAGACACAAAAAAGAACTAAAAACTATACAAATGTACATATGCACAGATGATCTTATCTGATGCTTCAAGAATTGAAGCACTTCAAATGCCATCCATTATGAGATAGTGAAAATGGTGTTCTATCTTGATAAACTAGCAAGAAACTATTTTCTTCCCAGAATTGGTGATGGGTGAATGAAACTCTCCACCAAGAAACCAATTTTCTATGTCTTCCCTTTGGTTTTCTTCTCTTGCCCCACAGCAGGACTTGACTTTTAATCCAAAAACCATGAATCTTTGCTCTCTTGGCAAAGATTTTCTTTTCCTAATTTTGATCTATAGTAGTGTGGTCCATTACCATAATTGGTTTCTCTTTTGGTTCAATCTAGCACATGATTGGATTATCCCCCTCAGACACCTGACAAACCATCGATTCATCATCTCCTTTAGTGTGAAGGAGTTTGACATCCTGGTCTTGAGCAGTCTTCAATCTGAGCAACAGATGTTCACATTCAGCTATGTTGTTGGCATTGCTGAACTGTAACTTACACGAGGGGAAAATATCTCCTTAAGTAGATATCAACACAGTCCTGACTCCATCATTGGTAGAAGGATTGTTGCCATCAGATTCCAGGATCCAAGCATCATCAAAAACTAATCTCTTATCAGATTCCTCTTCATTAGAGATGGAAGATCCTTCCTTATTTGTATTGCACCCTACCAATTCTCCTGACGTCTTGTTTGGATCAATTCTTGAATTGTCAGGTATAGGACTTTCATCTACAGAAACATGAACATCCTCTATGGTTAAGAAATAATTACCCCTGCCTGAAGACAAACAAAATTTGCACTGCAGGGGCTGACATTTGGGTGACCACGTATTTTGCCTCCTTTTCAGGGAGCAATCTCTTCATTACACCTTCGACAGGGATCCTTGCCTCAAAAAATTCCATGCTTAGTTCTCCTCCCACATCCTTGTAGAAATTTCATCCAAGCAAAATGCCATAAGATGCTGGGACGTCAGCCACCAAGGAAGTCATCTTGATTCTCTTATCTGGAAAGGCTGCAAATGCAAATTAGGCATCTTTGATTTGCCCCAATAGTGGGACTTGCTCGTTTGCCATGGAGAAACATCTACTGAAGGTTTTGGTTAGTGTGAGACCAAGAGATTCTACCACTTTGGTAGGCATGGCATTGTCTAAAGCACCAGAATCAATGATGTAGTTATTGAGTTGGTGACCATTTATCAATAAGGAAACATAGAAAGGCTCTATTTTCCTAGAGTCAGCATGAGGAGTAACGACAAGATTTTTTGGGATAGACATGTTCCTTGGGGGATCATGAGTTACTTTTTTAACCTCTTGTCTTGCAGGGATGGTTTGGTCCTTGACACATTAAACCAACATTTCTAATTGCTCAAGATTGGACTGTAGGAACTCAAATTCAGACATTTGAATTTTTGTTTTCTTAATGTGGTCAATTATGTCAAATGTCTAGAATGAGCCAAGAGCGGAAGATGGAAATTCATCCTTTTGAGTTTTGGAAGGGGAAGGATTGGACTACAAAATTGAAGTAGAAGATATAGGGGTATTTGAGGTACTTACCTTTCTTGCAATCACTGAGTCCTTTCACTGGAAAGGAAGAGTAGACCCCTACTTAGCAATTGAAACTTCTGGTTGAGGTTGCTCCTCTGCTTTCTCCTTATTAGCTTGTTGAGCTAGTTGATTCTTGGACCAGGTGAATATATCATATGACCCCTCAGTTTTATTACCTTCACCTCTGGGTTTATCTTGATAATTTAGGAAACCAATGTAGGAGTCACCAGCTGACTCTTCTTGACCCTCTATGAAGAGATTAGCATCATTTTCTTGATAAAACTCAGGTTGGAAAGAGAAATCATGTTTAGTTTCCAGATATCCAACTGTTAAGTTGGTTGGAGGTACTTTAAGGGCAAGGTTCCCTTGTGGGAGAGGGAGATAATTTGGCTGCCCTTAATTCCTAGCAGCATTGCCTTGGTATGCCTAATTGGGGAATGTCCTCCTTGGTACATCTCTGTATGAAGGAGTAGAAGACATACCTTATGCCATTTGCCTTTTCAAGACTAGCAATTCATTTGGTATATTTTGCACCATTTGATCAATGGTTCTTGTAGATGGATATTCAGAAGATGAAGAGGATTTACCTCTGTTTGGGTCTCTCCTTATCTTCTCTACCAAGATAAGGTCATCTTCTACCTCAGTAGCCAAGTCTTGAGCCATAACGAGATCCATAGTGCCGGCCCGCCTCAACAAAAAACTTACTTTAAGAAGTTGTGAGTTGATGAAAAAGCACTTGAGATTCTCTGGCATTGGCTGAGTGATGGTAGGAATCTGGTTCCTTAGCTTATTGAATTTTTCTATGAAATCCCTCATGGGCTCGTGGGGTTTCTTCTTCATTTGCATAAGCTGAGCCAACAAGGCATGTGCATCTTTAGTAGGTTTAAACCTAGCTTCAAATTTGGATTTGAGTGTATTCCAGTCAGTTATAGTTCGAGCTTGAAGGCGGTAAAACCAATCTATGGTAGCACCTTATAAAGTTTCCATAAAAAGTCTCATGCTACATCTTCATATTCCACACCTATTACACCACATGCTATAGAGAAGGCAATAATATGCTCATCAAGGTGAACCTTCTCATCACCAAAGAATTTAGAAAAATTATTTCTCGAACTATGAGGTAGTTCATGTAAAGGTGGAGTCAGATTGAGAGGACTAAAAGAGTTGCCCCAAGGACCTTGGTCCATTATGATAAGATGGTTAAATGGCAGGATAAAAAATCTTGGTGGGGTTAATAAAGACAAAGCCTTACCAGAACTGAGACTAGAAGCTTCACCAGGTATGGGAGATTTGGTGTTGGTAGGAGGAAAACTCCTGGTTCATTGAAGGTGAGATGGTGGAGGAGAAATCTCAAAATTAGTTTGTCACACCAACTTGAATACAGGATCAACGATACCTTGAGCTCTCTGGCCTCGGGTGTACGGTGGATCTGCAAGAGTATAAAATGAAAAAGGAACTAGAGATGCTTCAAGTTGAAGCTTGAGGCTTCAAAATGCACATTTGTTTCCCCAATAGAGTCACCAAAAGCTGTTGGGTGAATATTTTGTCATCAACTCACTGATGACAAAATGTGTATATCAACCACAGTATAAGGAGATTTATGCCACAAAAAGTGTAGGTTTACCACATCTTAATGAGATAAATCTCTCCTCTCATCAAAGGGAGGTTCCCTATGAATCACTTATATGCTATATATGTATATAAATAAACAAAAAATAATACTCAGGGTAGTATAACACCATCCATCTATCTTTTTTCAGAGATGATGTCCAAGGAACAAAAGAAGGAGGTCCCAGTCGATGGATGAAAGCATTTCTCTTCTTTCAGGAATGGTATCCAATGCATAGCAGAAAATCTCTTGAAGTAGTAACAAGGTTCACAAGGAAACCCATGAAAGCACAAAGTCTTTAGTTGCCTCCTTCACTGATTCAAAACACACATAACAGTAGAGTAAAGCAAATCCCAAAGTCTTCACCTAAAACTACAATGGATAAAAGGATCACCAAAATAAAAGCAGCTCAGAGTCTTTCTTTTATCCTCTAGAAACATCTTTAGATAATTTCAATACACACACTTTGCTTATTAAATCGAACAAATGAGAGATTATCAGGAAAGAGAACATAAGAACTATTTCCTAAGTAACATAAATTACTTCAACACAAAGTCTGAAATTAATCTGTTTCTCATTCATTTGACAAAATATGATTTAAAAATTGAGCACAAAGTCTTTAGAAGTGTCTCAATTTTAGTAGAGTTTTTGCTCTCAATTATCCAGAGATCTTTTTACAAAAGAGGTTCCCTCTATATATAGGGAAAAACCTTCAAAATTGGAAAAAGATTAAAATATTGAAAACCTAATCAAAGATGAGTCAACGTTGACTTTGGGACATTTTCTAGATTTTTACATGTAATTACGTATAATAAAAGTACATGTGCAAATGTCCCAAGTCAGTTACAAAGTACATTTTGAATAAAGCATGGAAGAACAACTTCAATCTTTATTTCCAATCTTCTTCATTTCATGGTTGGGATTGCTTGATTTGGTTCTTTCTATGAACTCAGCCATATCTACGTGCCCAATCTCTATATCTTTAATGTCATCAACATTAGAAGCAACTGAGGTGATTGGAAAAACACCTTGATACTTGTATTTCATTGTCTTCGGATTCTTCAGAGAAAATTTAGTGATCTGGAAGAACTTTTGTTGAAAAGATGTCGATGAAGAGGGATCCTTTAGAGAAACTGCAGTAAGAATCATGATTGTGCAATCAAGGAAAAAATTAGCAATCTGAGAAAATTGCACATTTGATGGTCATGATTAGGGAAATGCGCTTGAAAGGGATGAGGAGTGAGCAGGTCAAAAAGCAAAAGGGAAGCGGGTTTGGAAAATAGGAAAATGAAAATTTTCAAAGATAGTAAAAATGAGGGGAAGGTATGCATGGGCGGTAAAAATTGCCGCCCTTGCATAAAGAAGTAAAAAGAGAGAAAAATATGCAATGGCGGCAAAAATTGCCACTTTTGCATATTTGCTGAAAAATATGCAATGGCAGTAAAAATTTCCGTTTTCTCATATTTGTTGAAAAATATGCAATGGCAGCAAAAATTGTCGCTTTTACATATTTGCTGAAAAATATACAATGGAAGCAAAAATTGCTGCTTTTGCATATTTGCTGAAAAATATGCAATGGTGGCAAAATTTGTCGCTTTTGCATATTTACTAAAAAATATGCAATGGCAGCAAAATTTGTCACTTTTGCATATTTTCTAAAAAATATGCAATGGCGGCAAAAATTGCCGCTTTTTCATATTTGCTAAAAAATATGCAATGGTGGCAAAAATTGCCACTATTGCATATTTGCAAAAACAACACTAAATCTTTGAAATTTATCAAAATTTTGACATTCTAATCACATTAAAATCACAATAAATTTTAGGTTTTATGGGAAAACATAACTAAGGTTGCAAAATTTTCAAAGATGTCAGTCGACAAAACCCGAGATTAAGAGAAACTTGACTCGAAAGATGAACCTAGAGAGAAAAATATGAAAAGAACACGTTTCATAGGGGTTGTTCCAAAAATGAGCATAGCTGATTTTGGGAACAACACAGTATACCAATTAATCCATACATTGATCACATATGACACAACTATATACCTATTAAAAAAGCCTATCTAGACATAGTATTTGAAGCTAAGAAATTATGACACTACATGTTGAACAATAAAACCATGGTCGTTTCAAAAGTAGACCCACTTAATTATCTACTATCTAAAATAGATTTATAAGGTAGAATGGTGGACCATGCTTCTTACTAAATTTGACATAGAGTATGTCAATTAGAAGGTGATTAAGGGATAGTTCCTTGTAGATCAACTCATTGAAGCAACCCTTGCAGACATAGAACCACTCACATTCTAATTTCTTGATGAATCCATAATGACCATCATTGACATACCTCTTGAAAAATAGTGTTGGAAGCTATATTTTGATGGATCATTTACTACACATGGATCAGGGGTAGGCCTTTTATTTATTGTGCCATAGAGGGATCTAATCCCTAAATCATTTCAAATCAGTTTTCCTTGTACCAATAACATGGCCAAATATGAAGCACTTTTTGAAGGGCTTTGATAGTTAGTACAATGGAACATATCTCATCTCAAGTTTTATGGTGATTCTTAGTTAGTCATCAATTAGTCATAGACCATTTCTAGACTAAAGATGACAAGCTGGTTCCATATAAGGCCATGGTTAACATTCTTAAACAATAAATTATATATCCAATTTGAACATATACCAAGGGCTAGTAGTATAATTCCAAATGCCATAGCTACTATCAGCTCTCTGATTCAATAAATAGACAAAGCTAGAAAGTATCAATTCCTCATTGAGAATTTGTTCACACCAACTCATGAACCTTCAATCATTACCATGATTTATGAGATTATTGGTCTTAATTCTATATAGTATTTTGACTTTTATAAATATGTTCATGACCAAGTTCTACCACCTATCCTATCTTAAGAACAAATGAAATACTTCATTCACCAAACCACTTTCTATACCTTACTAAGATCCACCCTCTACCATCATATTTTTTATGAAACTTTGCTTCATTATTTAACTTTGGTAGAATATACACTAGCATTATGAGAAGTACATGTAGTATGTGGAGCCCACTATATTAGGGCAGTCCTATCCAAAAAACTTTTGGATACTAGTTATTATTGGCCCATGATAGATGTAGATGCAGCTACATATGTAAATAAATGCAAAAAATGTCAATGGCATACCACTTTGATTCATGCCCTTGTAAAAATTCTAAAATTTATGTTGACACCATGGCCATTTACTACATGGGGACTCAACCTCATTAGGAAAATCAATCTCACATCTTCAAATAGCCATTAACATATCCTTACCACAGTTGAATATTTCACTAAGTGGGTCGAAGCTATACCCCCCACTTACATGACTAGAAAGCAAATTTCCAATTTCATTTTCAACCATCTCATATGCCACTATGGTATCCCCTTTGACATTATATCTAATAATGGAGGATCATTTAAGAACAAGGATGTCGATAAGCTATGTGATAAATATAACATCACACAACATTTTTTTACAACATATTACCCTTAAGGTAATGGCCTTGCAACATTTTTCTACAACATATTCTCAAAAAGATTGTCAATGATGTCGATCATGATTGGCACCTTTAGATATTCCATACCTTTTGGGTATATCATACAAATCATCATACCCCAACAAGAGCCACTCCATACTCATTTTTTTATGGTACAGAATCCATCCTTACTATTGAGGTCAAGTTGCCTTCACTACACATATCTTTCAAGCATGTCCTAGATGGTCATGATTAGTAAGTATCTCACCTATAAGATCTATACCTACTTGATGAAAAACACACAACTATACTCAATAATCATTAGGCATATCAAAATCAACTCAAAGGCCACTACAATCAGTGCATCAATTATAGAACATTTGAACTTGGTGATCTTGTTATTAAAGAAAACCAAAATAATAACATGAATGAGAAGAAGCATAAAGTTAAATTCAAATTAAATTAGATAGGGCCTTTCATTATTACTATATATTATGGATTAGGAGTATACAGGCTCACCACACCATATGGAGATGAACTTCCTGAGCTGATGAATATTATTCACCTCAAATGGTACTATGCTTGAGCACTATGGTGTATTTTCTATAAGGACCATTTTAGTTGTGCCATTTTATCACTATTTTTCTTTATATTAATATCCTTCTTTTCATTCCTCTTAGCCTATTACTTATCTATTTACATGACATAGTTATTCCAATGGATGTGGGAATGTTGAATGTAAAATGCACGTGATCAAATGTGTGCATTTTAATATACATTATTTTTTTGTATGGAATGTAAAATATCCTTATTAATAGGTGTATCATTTTAAAATAATTCAAATTTTTACTATAATCGAGATGGTTATTGTGTTGTATTTTTTACCTAAAAGGATTTTTCAAAGTGAAATCATGTGTATCTCTATGTTTCTCTTTATATTTTTATGTGTAAGGTTCACATAACATACATATCATTTGTATAATTTTATTTTTCATAGGATTATTCCCAACATTAGTTTTTAGACCTTAGTTTTAATCTTTTTTAAAATTTGAATAATTTACAATAAATGGTAAAACACTTTCCAACATTCAACCAATTCAGTCACTGGAAATCCTCCTCAAATAAATTTCCCAACATTCCCTTCGACAAATGAAATAACTTTTAGCACCTTCTAAACCATACATGTATGCTAATAATCCCCCTTAATGGTATAACTCTATAAAAAATTGTTGGTTCCATGCCGATATAGGTCATTACCATAAAACATATCATACCAAGATCATTTGACCTTGGTTTTGTAATTAATTTCCCTTTTTTGGCATTATGAATCTAATCAATTCCAGTAGTTATTTTGAGCATTCCAGATAGATATAGTATTTTGGATTAGTATGACATAATTTTTGGTAGTTGTATCCTTCATTTATTATTCTTTTCTTATCACCAATCTTGCTACTAATTATAATTGCCTATGGGAAAATTAATAGCATTGATCTATGCCATTGTGTCCTAGTTATAACCACCTATGGAAAAACTAGGGGAAACATTTTTTTATTGAGCCTTGACATACCAACTTGCCATTGCCTATACCGTACTATGCCTTTATACCAACTATGTGTATTTTGTTTAAATTGACTTCTACACTAGTCAGATTCCTCCATTGTAGAGAACAACTATAGTGACTTGAGGTCCTACCCTAGGACTATGTAGGAAGTGCTTGATACTTTTTGAGGTAAACTCAATCAACCTAAGCCATTATCTCACCATTTTTTGATATTGAACTATTCTAGTGTCTCATCATTCTCGATTGAGTTGATATACTCTAAAAATTCCAAAAACATTTATAAAATTGTTAACAAAAAACTAAAAACATTGACCACTTCTTTACCTTAAGGATTCTGGAAACCCTTACTAAGTTACAATAAAATCACTTGTCACTTAGTTTCCCCATTCTTTTTGGCCTTTTCTCCCATTCACTTACCATTTTTCAAGACCATTCTTATTCTTCTATCACATCCATTCTTTTTGTTTTCATCAGTTATCATTTTCTTCCCATTTACTTAGAGAACTGCATTTGGCCTAAAGTTTTTGTTGGATATTACATCCATAAAATTATGTAGGCAATGTCTACTTGCCTAGTACATATGGAGACAGCTCGACCACCCCTTTCCTTTTATTTTATTCCCCCATTCTGTTAGTTTGTTAAGTTGTCATCTATTTTCTAGGGGTAATATTTGTATGGCTTAAATTAATTTGTTTGTTTCTTTGTTTGTTGTTTTGTTTATGTGCTTGATTGTTTGATTTCTATACTATTGCCTTCATTTAGTATATGTGCATTCATTAGGTGATTCCTTCCTCATACTTACACTTGAATCCATCCATATTCATATGTTTACATTATCATCATAGTTTTTATCATTGGTGCATTTTTTTCTATTGAGTATTGGATTTTGGGAGTCGGCCCTTATGCATATTTCATCCAACTCCTCATGATGTTATATCATGATGCCTACTGACACATGATACAATAACTCTCATCTTCAAGAAGTCTATTCAATAATGGCATCATCAAAATCTCTTTGATAGCAACATCCTGATTAAATCTTAATCATATCCTACATAGATTAATTAAATAATGAAAGAATTTCAGTGTTTATTTAGTTTGGATGAACATCTCCCTACTAAAAAGTTATTCTAATTCATATTTATCCTCTATATCAAATTATCCTCATCATCAACCAAATCAATCATGTTTTCCATAATTAGGGTCCAATGATTATAACTGCCTATGGACAAATCATTACATACCATCCCACCTAAATTTCTCAATGATTATAACTGCCTTTAAGCAAATCATTATGTTTTCACCACTTTAATTTTTTTACCCATATAGGGGCATGTTTTTATCTTGTTTATCTATTCTAATTGGGATAGTTTCATCTTCTTAATGATTATAACCACCATAGGGAAAATCATTGTGTTTTCATGCCACATTGCCACTATTAAGGTACAATGATTATAACCACCTTTGGGTAAACCATTATACACCATCCCACTTTAATTATTATTGATTTAAATAGTTTTTCAATATCATTGTGTTCTCATCCCATCATTTTCCTTTCTTTGGTCCCCTCATCTCCACTCATTCTTTTGAGGGACCACTTGCCAACCTTTCCTTATACCAACCATTCCCTCTAAGGGGCATCATATAGTTAGTTCATCATCATTATAGTTTTAGGTATATAGGACCTTTTCATTCTTTGATAATATGTTACTATTCCTATATCTTGTAATGCCTTCCCAAATAGGGGCAAACTGTAGACACCTAAAACAAGCCACTAATAACCTCCAACCAGGGTTTTGATTAATTCTTACTAAAATGCACAACTTGGAATAAAAACACTAAAACACATTAAAAGAGTTTAAATTGATATATTCAAGTTTCAATTTTGGCTATGGTATCACTAAATTGGATAATGCATTTTATGGGCCAACTAACTTTGATCAAATCATTTCGAGTCAAAATGCCAATTTTGCACTTGGGTGCTTTAGATTGCTCTTTTTTGTCAAATCTCTTGCATGAGAAATGTGCCTTTGTTATTTTGTGTTTACAACATCATAAATTTTATAACATATACAACATATTTGAGATCGACTTCTAATTCCAATCTAATTATATTTTAAACCAATAACAAGACATTTTGATCAATTCAAGTAATTTGTGCATAAAATACTTAATCATGCTTAGAGATAATTAATCCAAGTTAAGGATTTAAGTTAATTTTCCATGAAACCTACTTAATACTTGTTTTTATAAATGAATATTTAATATATGCATCATTATGTGACATCTTTTCTTGGGAAGACATCTCTAGGCCATAAATGCCACAAATATCTGTATCAAGCCACCCCATGCCTCATCAAAGATATTACATTCTTATTCAATTCCCATCTATCCAAAATATTTATGATCCTATTTATGGATTTTAATTACATAATTTTATTAATCCTTAGCTACACATCTCAATCTTGAGATAGATGGTTCAGGTTGATTCTAGCCATTTTTCAAAATATATAAATAGGAGGCCTTACCACATGAATTTTTAAGATCTCACATGCCAAATTTATAATGTTTAATTGATTCCAAATATTCATGAAAATTAGTGTTATAATATCTAAATATTGAGCCAATCCAAAGCCACACAAGGTGCCAAGGAGAGATGGAGGTAGCCAAGCTTCCATTGATGTAAACTTCATGAGCACAAAACTAAGCAAGCCACTACAACAAGAATTTCAGAGAATCCAAGGAAGGTGAAATAAGGTTTATTTCATTTTTTAGTTGTGTTTCCATTTTGTTTTTTTAACTAAGCTCACCCTAATAACTAGGCCTAAAGATGCTATGCTAGTGTGTTTATTTCATTTTATTTTCATTTTAGGACTAACACAATATTCACCATCCTCTGTTGATTCAAATTCCTAGTTCACAATAAATACTTCCTCAAGTGTTCAAAAAGAGGAAACAAACCCAAAAAAAATAACTTACCACCACAACAAGTGCAAAACATTACACCAACTCAATAGGTGATAACAAATGTTCTACCAAAATAAGCACAGAGCAATATACCTTATCAATCACAAATGTTGCCTAACTAACAATATTTTTATATTGGTTACAAACTAGTAATTGGTCAACAACAATAAATTCCAAACCCTCAATAATTTACTACCAACAACAAGTGCCTATTCAATAACAAGTGTCACTCCAACAACACGTGTTCAACCAACAATAGGGTCCTTATGTACAATAGGTACTAGGTGCTAGGAAATAATTTCTTTTCACTAGATGGGTATCACACATGAAATAAGGATCCAACTATCAACACATCTAATAATAAGTATCTAGTCAACAATGTAATCCCTATATACAATAGGGTTTGATAAGTAGGCATCAAGTCCCCTCCCAAACCTAGTAATACCAACACATTTTGTAGATCTAAATGCCATTACCATAGCCATAATTCGCTAGCCAATGTTATGTAGCCAATCTAAACTATTATTTATTTCAACAACTTATTTTTTATCCATAGTATAATCCTAATGCACAAATATGCATACTTGCTCATCCAAATAATTTTACCAATATTCCATAATATAGCTACCCTGATCAAGGTAATCTACCTTTGACCGCATAACCTAAATAGCAATAGGCCACTCCTAGCTTATTTGGTCAAGATTTTTAATAGATGAAGGATGAAATTCAAACTATACATATTAAAAAAGAAACAAAGAAATTAAAACTAGATGAAATATGCTCTTATCCATTCAACATGGAGTATCTACAAATACCATTTTTACTTGATTATGATCCACCTAAATTTGAAAAATACAAAGGCAAAGGTGACCCTAAAGAGAATTTGAAATAATTATTTGTTTGCTTCCATCTAGTGGCTTATAGCAACATATACTTACTTATTCTATTTACAAGGAGTCTATCTAGACAAGATTTGGAATGGTTGTTGATGTTGCTAAGGAATTATGTACCTAACTTTGTTGATATTTTAAAGAAGTCTGTACATCACATTTCATATAATCTGAAGCACAAGATTACTATTTTAGATTTGGGCCAATCTTAATAGAATACTAGTGAAAGATTCACTATGTACTTGAAAGATTGGAGAGCACTAGTGAGTTGGTTTACTCACAATCTACCATATAAATAGTTAGATGCAATATTTACTAGGAGCCTACATAGTGAGATATCATACCATCTTGAGTTGTAATTACTCATACATTTAAAGAGATTATAGAGAAAGGAATACATATTGATAAAGCCTTTGTCAATAAAAGTATAATCAAACTATCCTATTATAATAAAAACTAGAACTAGAATCAAGGACATAACCATAATCAAAACCTAATTCAAGTACCAATTTTAATACCACCTTAGGACAACAATAATGAGAGACATAAACCCTATAATTATAATAATAATTTTTTTGGTAATAGGGTTAATGAATCATGCCATGTTCATATTTTATAAACATTGATTGTACATCTACCTCCACCAACTCAACAACCACCTCCTCCATACAATGAACCAAAACTTCCATAAAACTAACCACAAAAAAATCAAAACCAATTTTTAGCTCCTCCTCAAAGGAGAAGACCACCGATTGCCAAACCATTTGATGACCTTGGTGAGCCTATTGAATTTGTGTTTTGAAGACTGGTGTAAGTAAATATGATTAATTGGATAATACCAAAGCTATTTCCTAAAGGGATTCCTTTTCTTGATTAGTAAAAGGAACATGAAGTTTTTGAGTACCATCATGTCAAAGGGCATTCCATAATATGGTGTATCCAACTCAAGCATTTGATTGAGAATATGCTAGAAAATAGAGAGATAGAAAGAGACACCTATTATATTATGAATAGTAATAACTTGGGTATTTACCAAAATGTGAATCTCGAACATAATAAAAATAACAAAAACTAGTATAAGTACCAACAAAAAATAAAAATAATGATAGAAAACTTCACCATAAAATTCATAACAAAAATTCTAGTCACCACAACAACAACATAATGATTGGAATCAAAGGAAAAACAACCAAACCAATCAAGGAGACCATCATGTCATTATTTATACCTATAAGATTATTATAGGACATGTTTTAGGTATTCATGTTTCCACTTTTAGTATTAACCCTTGACCAATTACCAAAAGACCTAGACCTTCACCCAATAATGCCTATTTATCAACTACTACTTATCAACCTCTTTATGCTGGTGATTCCTCTATGGATTATGTTGATAATTAAGATTCATACCATATAATAATCATCATTCCAAACCTCATTACTTACCCAACCAACTACCAAATCCAAGTTTTAGATCAAGATTATGTAATTAACAATCAACAATGTAGGTCAGTATTAAAGGACCATAACCAAATACTATAAATGAGCCTAATCAACCTTTTGTGCCTGTCATAAATAACCCAACTAAAAACACTTAGGGGAAGACTTATGATATTATGGAACAACTAAATAAGACACCTATGCACATATCCATCATGGATTTGTTGTGTACATCTATCATCTACAAAGACATCCTAAATAAATATTTAAACCAATCCCTCATGTTAGATGATATCAATCTAGATAAATTCCATGCCATGGTAGGACACTTGGCTCCTATCCAAAATCTCACCTTTGACATATGTGATATATCATCTCTAGGCCCTTTACATAATAACCCATTGTATATTAAATTTAGTATAATGAACCATAGAGCTCAAATGTGTCCTTGTAGACAATGGTTCAAGTATCAACATTGTGTCTCTAAAGTTGGTCAAACATCTTAGATATATATTAGTTAACTTGTAAATAGATACCATTATTATAAATGTATACAACAACAAATAACTAAAATCTCAAGGCATTATTAGTTTGTCATGGTCATTAGGCCATTGACCCATGATACATTATGCCATGGTTTTAACCTGGAACTATCTTACAATCTAATATTGGGCCAAGCCTAGATCCATGAGATTAGGGCTATACCTTCTACATTACATCAATTTATAAAATTTTCATATTCAATAATGTTAGTGACTATACCATCTAATCTTTAGCCATATCAGTATTATAAACAATTTGAGGATGAATATAAAAATTATAACTACCAGTTTGACATGAATCCTATTCCCAAATCAGATGGATAAAGAGACAAGAAAGGAAAAGCCATTGAATCAAGCATACAAGGTAATTCCATTGACCTAGATAGCTTAATCTATACCTCAACCATGCCTTCACCAAACATTTACAACCACTTCTATATAAATGACAAAGGTATCATAGAATACAATACCCATAATGCATTCCATATTACAAAATTTCCTAAAAATCTTAAATCTTATGGGAGACCTAAGAATATAACTACTCATATGGAGTGGGAAACCAAAGTAAAATCTCAATAGAACAAGCCCATTATTTTCAAAAGGACCTCTAGCCTAGAATAAGACCCCTTAATATAAGATGATTTATGGATGTACACTAATGAATTAAATGACTGGTACCAAAGTGTAAAGTATCTTATTCCAAACTAGAATATGGGTCACTTAGCTTATGAAGGTAGAGGCGTTATGCTACATCAACAAGTCATGACTGAACCAATATCAATGACAACGTATAACTTAACCCATAGTATTGGATTTAAACCACCTGGGGGTGACCCTACATACCTTATTCATATTCCAACACCAATGAATAATGATGATGATGTTCACAATGATGTAGGGTCTAATTATAACATCTATGATGACCTAACTGCTACAATTTTTTAAATATCCATGACATTTTTACTATTATCCCTATTTATCAACCTTTGTATTTAATCATTTACCATCCATAATTGATATAATGGGACCATCAAGAGTCAATAATTCCATTAGATGAGTTTGAAAATGATGAGGCTATATATGAATTTTTGGGATTGAGGAGTCACAATCCTCTTAGGGACCACAAGTAAGGATTTGATATTAGATTGGATCCTACTTCCTACTTTGGAGAGAGGTTGAAATTCCCTAGCTAAAAACAAAAATAAAATCAAACATTGAGGTTTGAAAGTGAAAACCTCTTTGAGGTGCTTTCTGACCATGAAAAAAGTAAAGAAAAAGGCCAGTCTCTTGGTGAAAATAGATTTCTAGTGCCATTATATGGGAATGTTCATCCCTTTTCCTATGAAGCATAAGATCCTAATAGTACAAAGCATATTTATAGATAAAACATTATAACTAACGAGCATCAATGTTTTATACATATTGTTCAAGAGTGCCCTGAGGTATTTATTTCATGATTGATGCCTGCATTAGGAGATTCTAATTCATCCTACTTAGGGGAATTCTCAGTTTAACTCCTTGCTGAATATTTTAGATGATGGCTCTACTCTTCTTGTGGAAGATAACTTAGAGGTGAAAATTGGGACTCTAGAAGACCCAAAGTGGATTAAATTACATGCATCCCTTACTGAGGAGGAACAAATCTTTTACAACCCTTTTAAGATAATTTATTGACATATTTTCATGTGTTTATTTAGACTTCTAGGTTTGGACCCCACCTTGGTTGTACACCACCTCATTGTACATATTGATACCAAACCCATTAAGCAAATTGTGTATAAGATGTATTGCATCCTCATATTATTATGTTAGTCAAGAAAGAGTTTGAAAAAATCTTAGATGCAAAACACATCAAGTTGATTGACTATTAAAAATGGATTTCAAACATTATACTAGAAGGTACCATAATTTACATTGATTTTAGAGATATCAAAAAATCTTACCCAAAATATGACTTCCATTTTTTAATAGTGATATGATAGTTGATTCAACATTTGGATATTAAATTCTCTCTCTAATGGATGGTTTTTTAGGGTATAATCAGATCAATATCACACTAAAAGACCAACACAAGATAGGCTTCACCAATATATGGAGAATATTTTGTTATCAGGTGATGTCTTTTGGACTTAATAATTTTGGAGCCACTTACCAAATAACTATGACAATTAATTTCCACAACATGATACACAACATTGTTGAGGACTATGTTGATGATATCCTGGGTAAATCAAAGACCCATGTTGATCACCAAACTATGCTATGAATAATCTTTGAGAGATTTTTTGACTATAACATCATGATTAATATGAAGAAATGTGTATTTGGTGTCACCTCTATAAAACTATTAGGATTTATTATCTCTCACAAGGCTAGTCAATTTAACCCAGCCAAAGTTTATGAAATTACATAAATACCACCACCATCTACCTTGAATAAGTTCTATAGTTTATTGAGAAAGATTCAATCTATCAGATGGTTCATCTCATAATTAGTTAACAAATGTCATCCATTTATGCACTTGATAAATAAATGTGTTACTCTTTCCTAGAATGAAGAGTGCCAAAAAGCATTTAGTCAACTTAAATAATATCTTGCTAACCCACCTATCTTGTTTCCACCAACACCAAATAAAACATTACTTCCTTACCTATTAGTAACTAAGAATGCCTTGGGGGCAATTTTGGCACAAAATGATGAACAAGGAAAAGAGCATGTTTTGTATTAGTTTAGTATATTATTAGTTATGCATGATCATAATTATATGATGATTGAAAAGGTTTGTTTATCCATGGTGTTCAAAGCCCAAAAGTTATGTCATTATATGTTGAATAAAAAGACCATTATTATTACCAAAGTAGATATACTCAAGTATCTACTTTCTAAATAATCTTGTTAGGGATATATGAAAAAATGGATCATGCTATTGAGCAAGTTTAAAATTTAATATGCCAACCAAAAGGCTATTAAGGGGCAAGTACTTGTAGATCAACTTGTTGAATATCCTCTTCAAGATACTCAACCTTTTACATTTGGATTTCTAGATGAGGCCATTATGATCCTTGAAGAAGTAGATGCACCTCTTGAGGCCAAATAGTGGAAGATTTAATTTGATGGATCATTCACATATTATAGGTCAAGGGTTGGAATATTATTTATTACACCATAAGGGGATCTCATTCCCAATTATTTTCACATTGTATTTCCTTGTACCAATAACATGTCCAAGCATGAATCACTCATTGTAGGGCTTCATCAAGCAATATAGTGAAACATTCAACATTTAATAGTGTATGGTGATTCTAAGTTAATCATCAATCAATCCATAAATAAATACCAAGCCAAGGATGAGAAGTTACTACCCTATAAATATATGGTTGATACTGTCAAGCAAAAAATTACCAACATTCAATTTGAAATAATATCTTAAGATAATAACATAATAGTGGAAGCCATTACCACTATTGGTTCCATGATCCAGATCACCAATAGAGAAAGGATTATCAAATTCTTGTTGAACATATTTTATCACTAGCACATGAACAATCAGCCATCAATATGGTTTTTAATATTATTGGTCCCACATCTCCCTAGTACTTAGACATATATGCTTATCTTTAAGACCAAACCATGCCTCCTAATTTATCACATAAAAAAAAAATCCTTCACTCATAAAGCCTCTCACTATACCTTAATTGGACCAACCTTGTATTATAAAAGATATGATATAACTTTGCTTTATTGTTTACCTTTGGCATAATCTATATTAGTGTTAAGGGAAGTCCATGAGAGAATTTTTGAAATCCACACCAATGGGGTAGTCTTAGCCAAAAATTTATTATGTACTATTTATTATTAGACAATGATGGAAGTAGATGCAATTGCATATGTGAAGAGGTGCATCAAGTGTCATAAGCATACCAATATGATTAATGTTCCCTCTAAAACACTCAAACCATTGATAACACCATGGCCATTCTCAATGTGGGGAATTGACCTCATCAAGAATATCAATCTGACACTTCAGATTACCATAAACACATCTTGACTGCTACTGAATACTTAACCAAGTGGGTTAAAGCAATTCCCCTCACTTACATCACTAGTAATCAAATCTGTAAGTCCATATTCAACCATATCATATATCACTATGGCATCCATTCTGACAATATATCTAATAATGGTGTATCATTTAAAATTAAATATGTGAAAGCACTTTGTTCTCAATACTACATCGAGCAAAATTTCTCTATTGCCTACTATCCACAAGGAAACAACCAAGATTAGGATTCTAATAAAACCATTGTTAATATTCTAAAAAATATTATCAATGACACTAGTCTTAATTGGAATTTGCATTTATTTAACACCCTCTTGGAATACCATACCACCTTCCATACTCCATCAAAAGCTATACCCTATTCACTTGTTTATGAAACTGAATCCATCATCCCCAATGAGGTCGAGTTTCCTTCTCTTTGAATATTGTATATCACCAAAAAAGAATACATAGTATATCACTTGTAATAGCTAGACCTACTTGATGTAAAATATTTGGCTACCTTGAATAATCTTTATGCATATCAAAATTGACTAATGGGATAGTATAATAGGAACATTAAGTATTGTGTATTTTAGCTTGGTGACCTTGTGCTAAAAGAAAATCATAAAAATGTAAATTTTGAAACAAATAAAAAAAAAATTATAACCAAATTTGTTAGGGCCCTATGTAGTTGTTATTAACTATGATACTGGAGCATGCATGCTTGTTATACCAGAGGGAGATGAACTTGACAAATAATTGAACATAATACACCTCAAAATTTTATATGCTTGAGGGACTTGGATTATTGTATACAAGGATTGTATAAATTATGCCACATTATACCTATTCTTTGTACTCTACCCCTTACCATTCTACCATACCATTAACTCTTCACCATCTAGTTATTTTTACCTAGCATTGCCCATCTTGTTTGGCCTTAGTTTCAACTCATTTTTACTTTAGGCATATTCAATGATTGATGGTAGATTAAATTCTAATAGTTATTTTATAATTACACATTCGAATGGTAGTAAATGAAAGTAGGATGATAGTGGTCCTCACAAATGCATCCTTAATTTTTAATTTCATTTCTACCTCATGCTATTCATTATAACTACCTATGGGAAAATTAGTACCATTGACCCTTTGTCATTGTTTCTTAAGTATAACCCTTATGGAAAAATTAGGGGAAACATCTTTAGTATGCATTACTGCATCACCTTGACATTCATGTTCTCATTTGCCTTGTCATTTACCTTTAGCTAGAACTTACTAGTACTTAGATGGATTTTATGTAGGAAGAAATACAGTAACTTGAGGTCCTATGAAACTATGAAGCTAGTGCTCAATTCACATTGAGGCTATCTCAGTCACCCTTTTACCATGCTCTCATAATTTTATGAGTAATTTAAGTTTGAGTTCTCTCACCATTTTTCAAGAAACCTAAGACACACTCTCACCATTTTATTAGTTAGACCATTCTTTATCTTATAATTATTGATTGAGTTGAGATAACTAAAAAATTCCAAAAACATTTGAAATGGTTTTAAAAACCCCTAAACATTCATAAAGATCTAAAAATTCTAAAAATTGCAAAATCATATAAATTGGCTTAGAATTTTCATGCAAGATATAAATCCATCAAAATTTTCTAATATGGGCCATCTTATCTATTTAGTTTCATTTCTAGACCACCTTCGTATTTTTCCTCCCATTTTTGGGAGAACTACATTGGCTTGAGATTTGCACAGACTATATGGGAAGAATTTGGATATGTGGGGTATATTAGGTTATCTTGGACACACATTTTATTTTTAAATGAATTCTCTTCTTTAAGGATTTTGGGACTCCTAACTATCTCATGAGTAACCACTTATCATTTAGTTTCCCCATCTTTAATGGCCTTATCCGTATGCTCTCAACATTTTACAAGATGCTGTTAAGAGCATTATGTATTTGAATTTGATACGATAATTACCATTTGGATTTTAGTATTCTCTCTTTGTTTTGAAATCTATTTTTGTTTTAATTCTATCACTTTTTTTCAAGCAACTTCATCTTACACTCTCATCATTTTACAAGCTCATTCTGTTTCTAAGTCTTAAAAGTAGTAGATACTATGAATTACCAATTAAATTTATTATCAAATACTCATATCTTGAATTTTATTCAATATTCATTTTAAGATATCATATTGAAAACCCCCTTAGGTCTGTTTAGGTAAATCTAAAGATTCTAAAAAAATTACCTTTTTAAGTTTTATGTACCACCACCCATCTACATAGTTGAAATAGATATTATATGAAATTATAATTATATGGTGTACATGAATCAATCCTAGATCAGATAAGATAGATCACACATATACTTCCAATTGGTGTAATCACTTACTAAGCAGGAGCATGACCAATATGAGGATCCATTAGACCTGATTAGGTGATCACTTGTATTATCTGTCACAACACATCATGATACGTAGGGTTCTAAAGCCTATAGTCTAACATGATCACACAACCCTAAAAGAGTCCTATGGTTTATATATTCACTTATTATAATAAACAAGAAATTAAACTAATCTAATAATAATAAAATTAAACTAATCTAGTGCTCACCAAATCTTGTAGCACAAAATGGGGGTTAGATCAAAATAAGTAAATAAAAAATAAAGTAAACATGTATAAGAGACATATAGTCACATCAATGTATATGAAATACTAATACATTGGAGAGAAGAATACATACTACATTATCTATTTAATCTTACAAAGGAGAAATTAATTTAGGAATACTTACCTTTGAAGATAAAGCTACCAAGTCTTAACCTCTCCCTTAGCCAATGGTGCTTCACAAGAGATTATTTTGGCTTGTAAGGACAACCAAGATAAATCAGATCTATGCTACACGACCTACCAAAGAATCTAAACAAATTATCCAAAAGAAAATATTGCGGTTCTAAAATAATTTATTGAACCCTAGAGCTTTATTCCTCAAGTAGAATGGTCAATAAGCAGATGTTTGTTTACACTTCTTTGATTAATTCAACTCTCTTATGAAATGGTAAGGAATGACCTTGTATATATATTAGTATCTCACCCTAAAGACTTTTAGACATGTTGGTATTTATAGGTTGACTGGCTTGACATAGCACATTATTAGGAAAGTGCTTAAAGTCTGTGTTAGGTCAGTAGAGATGCAAGGCAATAAAGAAAGGTAAAGTATCCCTAGAATAAGCTAGGTCAACAAGGTTGACCTAGCTTACTAAAAAGGCCAAAAGGGAAAAAAGGTAAGAAATGAGGGATAAATCATGAAAAATGGTGTGAATAGATAGGAAAGAGATAAATAAAATTAGGGTTCAAGGTTTTAAGAGGCAAGAGTGTAGATAGCTAGTGGCAAAAGGAATAACAATCTTACAAAGCACCAAAGGTCTACCCACCCCTTTATCAGTGCACCCCTTAAGGCATGCACTTAGAGAGATTGAGAATCGATAGGTTCATACAAGATATGAAGTGCCAATAATAAATAAAAGTGTGAAAATATTATGTGTATACACATTCCCTAGCTGAAGGTCATCACATGTCATGTAAGTACAACACAGGATGGTGCTTCAGGATAGAACATGATGACACATAATGCTGATGTTAAGTAAAGTGTAATAAGAAGAAAATAAGAGAAATGAAAGGAAAAAATTGAAAAAAACATACCTTTAATTTACCTTAGTACCATATAATAAGATTGGAAGAAAGTGAAGGTGTCCAATGTAAAGCACACTAGGCGAACCTATATAAGTTAGAGCAAAATTATGCAAAAATTGAATGTTTTGGAAGATAAGCATATAATAGTGGAAAATAATCTCTATATAATCATAAATATAACATGTTTTATGGTTTGAAAAATATATGAATAAAGAAAAGATATGAGAAAAAAGAGAAATCCAAATGAAAAAAAATGAAGGATTTGAGTTGTTAAAAAGTAGTATTAAATATGAAAAAGAGAATTTATTTTGTTATTTTGCATTGTAAGAGAAGAGAACAAGAGCTCTAGAGAGAAAACAAGATAGAATGGTGAGGTAATGACATTCTAGATGAGAGGGACCTTCAGGAGTGAGATCAGCTACACTACAAGTATGCATATAAGAATCTCAAACCAAATTTTGAAATTTGAAATGAAATAAGTAAATTTTGATGAAATTTTAATTTTAAGCATTTCTATATGATAAAAATGACCAAAAACTAATGTTAAGGGAGGGAAATGGGAATACGATAAATGGGTTGGAAGGAATTAGGGAAAAATAAAAAATGGCAAGTATTTGGTAAAATGTGCTAGGTCAATACATTAAAACCTACTAGGTTGACTAGGTCAACCTAGTAGAGTAAATCAAGCTGCAATCCATGTGGTCAACTATAAGGTATAGGTTGACCTAGCACATTATAGAATCCAAAAACCTAATGCAAGGTATCTAATTGGTTTGTAAGGGTTAAAATGGAAACATAGCACTAGATAAAAGAGAATAAGAAGGAAAATAATAAATGTAGAGAAAATAGGATAAAATTTGGTCAAATTAGGTTGACCAAGGAACCAGAGAAAGCACATAAAAGAGTGAAAATATCCAAGAGAGAGATATAATGATATAAAATTACCAAATAAGGTCAAGGGGGACCAAAATAGGCTAAAATAGATAATAAATAAATAAATTATACTTGTTTATGAGTAGAAATAGAATGTATATAGAATATATGGTGATTATACATGACATGAACTAATACATCCTTTGTTGTTTTTTGATTGTAGAGATGATGAATTTTCTAGAGATTGATAGACATATCTTGGCTACCAAACTTATTGGAGAGATTGATATACAGAGATAGGGCTAGACTGATATCCATAAGTCTAGGAGGATATTAGATATGTGTAAGATGCCTTTGAGCATATACCTATTAGTCATGTTCCTTGGTTGTTGGGAATGACTAACTAACACCTTCATATGGGAGGTGGATGGGGATGTGATAAAGGTGGTTGTCACACTAGAGGATGTCCATGCCATCCTCAAGCTACCTATGGTAGGTGTTGACCAAGTTTGAATTTTTAGTCAAACTAGGACACCTATAGGAAAAAATTGAGTTTTAGGGTCTATAGGGGTATAGATAGATGTTATAGGGTATTTCAAAGGTAAATTAATGTTATTTCATGTTATAATACATTTGTTTATTATTATCTTACATTTATTTATTCTTTTGGGTCATTTAGATGTCATTTTAAAGTGTATTTAATGTTTTATACAGATTTTTTTAGGAAGTGTGAAAGTTTAAAAAGTAATATCATGTGACATGTGTTTTAAGGAGTCTGTATTATCTTTACCTAAATTAAATTTGGTAGTTTGATCAAGAAGGAGTAGTTTTCCCTCAAAAATTCAAGATTTTGGACACTTGTATAGACTTCCCAAGTCCATCATCAGCCAAAATCATGGGAAGAGAAAATCTTCACCTTCCCACACTCATTTCCATGTTTTAAAATCAAGGATAATGCTAAAATATGATTCTGTAACTCATTTTATCATTTTCTCCTCTTGGCATATAAAGAAGGCTCAACTTCAAGTGCTCACCATGAATCATACAATTTAAGTTGGAGGAAATATTCTTTTGGGGTGGATAGGGATATAAATCTACTCCACATCCATAACAAGAAGTTTAAATTTATTGCATCCTCCCCTATGAACAATCATTAACACCTCAGGTAGATTTTTGTGCCTATTCAACCAAGAGGGGTTCTCTTTTTGAACCTATTTCAACTTATCTTGCTTTGGATTGATGAAATAGTTTTTTTTAGGTGCTTACACATGTTTCTCAAGGTGTTATTATTCATATTTTGGTGTTATAAGTTTCAAATTATTGGGACAACCTCCTTTAGGAATACACATGCTTAAAAATGGCCTAGTCTAGTTGATAGTCAACTCACTGATTTTGTGAATGGTTTCTCTATGTTTTGATCCTTGGAAGGTCTAAACTAGGCACAATTATTCAATGCCTAATTTTAGTCAATTTACATTTGAACTCTAGGAGATTTGTATGGAGATCTCAATGGTGGACACATGGTTAAAATCATTCTTTAGGTTTATCACTCCCCAAATATCATGTAATTCATGACATGAAACTCTAATTCTATGCTAGGAATATGTTTTCACTTCAAATCATGAATTGACTATATTAGGTTAGTAGTCCCTGAAATTGGCAAACAGAGATCCTGTAGTTTTTATGGATTATATTTTAGCATGGTAGAATAATATTTCAATAATTTTATTATTTTGACGTTATATCCCTATACACATAGTGAAAACATGCCAAATTTGGGAGTCAAAGTCTAAGTGGAAGGTGGAGTTTGAGCTTCTCCAAGTTGCTAAGAAATCACTGAAACTAGACAATGATGTCTACATGATTTCCAAGGAAAGTTTGATGTTTACACCATAGGAGGAAGTTATATACATGTATATAAAGAGTGAATAATTCAAAGCAGCTCAACATCTAATCTTGAGCCCTGATTCAATGGAGGGAGTGATGACTATATGGAATGACCTATTAGGCATATCCCCTATTCGTACATAGGGTAGAGAGGCAGTGAAGGCAGGTTTAAATGAAGTGAAAGTGAAATATGGTGTTTAAGCCATACATGATATTAATAAGTAATATTATAAATTTTATATATTTAAATTAAACCTCAATAGGCTCCATAAACTAATAATCATGCCCAAAATAACTATTGACTAACCTACAGACCTAAACATGCACACACAGATAGGAGCATTGAAGGTTAGTCTCAATCACGAGTGGGAAGGTTTTTGAAGTTAAAATAGAGAATTAAAATAGGTTAGGATGATTTTATAATTATATAAAGTCAACCAAATACCTTATTCATGCTTTTTGAGGCTTGAATTCCACCTTGAACACCTACAGGCCTAAACATGCATACATAGCTAGGGTTCTTGTCTCAGTCAAGGATAAAGTGGTTTTTATTTTCAATTAAAAAACCTAAGTATGTGAAATAAATATATGGGAATTATATGGAAAAAATTCAAGGGTTTCACACTTTGTGAGGTTAAAAATCCCACCTTGGATACCTACAACCAAGGAGAATTTAAACACCTACAACCTATTTGGGGGTTGGTCTCAGTCAGGGGTAAGGAAGGTCCTTGAAGCTCATAATAAATAAATTAATCAGGTAAAAAGTGAATAATGGAGTGATAAAATTATAAAATGGAGTTTTCACAACATTTTTTAAGCCAAAAACTTGCTTTGGAAACCTACAGGCCTGTAGAATGTTGTCTCAGTCCTACAGGTAGGGTCTTATTTAGGGCTTAAGCAAGTGTAGGTTGACTATTCCAAGAGGAAGAGAAGGTCTCAAATATGATAGTATTATAAAATTAACTTTAATGACTTTTTTGAAAATTTTAAAACATTTTTGCATGCTAATGGACCTTTTCACCCCATACAAGGTATGACATAATCTGTTTAGGTCGGCCAAAGTGAACCAAGGTTTTCAAGGGGGAGGTGGTGATTTTCAATAACAAAAAAGTTTTATAAAGACTTAAAAAGATTAAAAATATTTTAATTAATATGAGAAAAAAAATTTAAGTGTCATTTATTCATGGTAATGGCATGGAAGGAGTAGCTACATGGAGGTTTACACAAAAAATGTAAAAATAAGGTTGTTTGACCCCTTTTTTGGTAAGGTTGAGTTGGTTGGACCACCTAGACTTGGAATATGATGTAATTAATTTAGTAAAATATGTAATAATTGAATTTTATATCTAAAAAAACTTTAAATTTTCTCATTAAATCATGCCTAATAGCCTCTACTTTGTCTTAGAGGTAGGTCAGTCCTCTCATGCAAGAAGTTGGTAGTTTTTGGGAAAGGAGTTAGATAGTGAACCAGAAGTCATTATAATAACTTGATGAGGTTTTTAAAGTTTGGGGAAATATATAGGGACATGAGGAACCAAACTATAATTTTATGATTCCAAGGAAATCATCCACACAAATAGGTATGCATGTAGACCTAGTGGGAAAACATGCAAACCCAACCCCAAATGAGGTATCACTTCAAGTTCTAGCCTTCTCCAGGAATTATAATGTTTTGTGTGATGTATAAAGGGATAAATTTTATTTTTTAATTCTATTTTAATTAATTTACTATGATTACTTTCATATTTTGGTTCAAAAAGTACAAACAGGCCTATTGGCAAGGTATGGATCTTATTCCAAAATAGGGGTAACTTCCATTTTGATGTATTATTGAGCTCTCCAAAGGATTTTAAAATGTTGGTAGGTTAAATAAAAATGTGAGGGATATTTTATTTGGCTAATAAAGTTCACTAGAAGCCATCTCCAACTCCAAACATACTCAAACCCTCACAAAGAGCATAAAATCCATTCAAAGGTCAACTTCCACCACTCATATCTTTCATGGATGTTTGCATGTGACCCTGATACATTTGGATATGTTATGGAGGGTCCTTGAGGATCCCGTAGTGTCATTTGGAGGTAGGTTCAATTCCTAAACTTTATGAACAAAGGTTAAGAGTCCAAGTCACTTAAAACCTTTACAAAAACGTTCATAGTGACTCGATTAGAGAGATAGAGAATTTTAAGAATCCATATGAAAGTGTATGGCCATGAAACCACATGGAATTTGTATATGAATATTAGATAATCCCACACAGTTTTTTTTTATAATGGAATTATATGGATCAGGGGAAATAAGGCTTGTTTTGGCCATTTTGAGTGGTATGCAAGCTATAGATGGAGTTATAAGATGAAACAAAACATTGGAAGGAATATTTACACTTGAGATAAATGCCAAAATTAATTTCATAAAATTAATCAAAATATAAGTGTCCCAAATAGACTCTCACTTTAAGCTAGTCCGGTGAGCCAAACTAGTGAACACTTGGGAAAATGGTGAAAAGCAATTAGGGGGACCTTTTAAAGGTTTTTTCTTAAAAATGATGGTATGGGAGACATTGAAAAGTGTCATTTCATATTGTTCATGGATTAGGTATAAAAATTGAGGAGTTTTGAATTCCAAATGGAGAAGGTGCATGGAAAAGAGCCCTCTTGAAATTATTAGTGATAATTTTGCATGTCCATAAGAATAGGAATGGTCAAAGATCAATCCAATGCATATGGGGACTTTTTTTTAAGCCCTCTTACTTATATCAATCATCATACCTGAC